>BMAU01000102.1:0-159254 GCA_019973935.1 Trichonephila clavipes
ATAGTCCGGTAGAAACTCTGTATGACGAACAAGAAGTTAGTCATGGGTCGAATAGATCACATCAAAGATAGTTTAAAGAGCATAGGAAAACCTCTAGTTAGAAAGTGAGGGGTGTAGATCACGGCAGGGTAACACCACACGGGAGATCCCCAGAAATAAACGTAAAATTAATAGTACTGCGTCGAAGGACTAAGCTTTAAAACGATCCAAGATATGTAAGAAGAGATCACGACAAGGATCTGAACATCAGGACCGGAAAAGACACGCTCCTGAGCAAGGGCAGGGAGTCAAGAGGTCGATCCCTTCCTCGATCTCGTCCAGGAATTATAAGTTTCAAAAACATACCTCTTCACCAGGAGTAGAGTCCATTGCAAGTCCATCAAGGTTGCCTGATCGCAGGACTGCTACGACTACAGACGGATCCCGAATGGAAGTTAGTGGACGTGATAACCAGACCCGTCAGACCAGAGCGACAACGAGAAGACGCAACGAACAAGCGGAGAATCCAGTCCGGTCGAATCAAACCAATACAAGGAGACCTTACCCATACTATCTACGGAACCGTATACAAGAAACAGACGGAATTCCTGAGGAGCTGAACAACATCGAAATCAACGGCATACCTGGCAGCACATTCCGCAGAAGAAGCCTCAGTATGGAAGCGTTGAATGGAGATCCAGTGCATAGGATTTAACAGACAAAATCCAGGTTGTATTGTTTCTTTTATCTTCACGATGCGAACAAGTGAAGAATTTTTGCAATTAAAGCAAGTCACAGGCGGACTCTAAAATTAAGAAGACTGACAAAAAAGTGGACACTGCATTGTGTGTGTTTTTCTGTACCAGAAAAAAACGGCTTTTGTGTTACTTTTTGTATTTTGGAGAAAACATCTGTAAATTTTGCATTTGTTTACTTCGATGTATGACTTCGCTAAGATGCGACAATTCATTTGGTTGTTTGTGTTATTTGTTTATTGCAAAATGATTATTATTGTATGCTATGTGTGTTTCTATGTATGTTTTGTTTCACATCTGGTGACTTGGAGCGCGGCGAAGTTAGATAGGATTAACCATTAACACTAACTAGCGCATCAAGTTTTTCGAATGGGAAGGCAAAAGGAACCAGATATTTATTGTATATGACATTCATGTAACAAATGTATAAATTCATGTCTGCTTTTACCTACTTCTCAAATGGATATCAATCTTTCAGGGTAGCTGACCCTGAAGTCTTCGATGTTCCAGTGCCACAGAAGATTGTATTTCTTTTTTTGTATAATAACTAAGTAATACTCTATAGGGCTGGTTTTTTGCCACCACTAGGGTGGTTTTTCCCACGCCCTCTTAGCCAAATGGATAGAATGCAGGGGATTAATTTAAACTTGTAAAGTATTATGAGGTTTGTCAATTAATTCTAAATCGTAATTTTGTCTTTTTCATTACGGAAGATGTTTCAGTAATATACAGTTAGAAATTAATATCGTCGGAAGTGTAAGACAAAAGATAGGAATTACGTAATTTATTTTCAGGACGTATGAGTCCTTCGAATAAATCCCGTTTTCTTTTTGGAGGGCTTGTGACGAATCTATACGGAACTTTATCACTAACCTTCTGAGCCGACCTTTTAGGGAAATTTAATTCCCTACCTATTTCCAATCAACTCAAAAAAGCGGACAGGATTCCTTGTTATGCAGATTAAATTCAGTATTTAAGTCAAACGAAATAGTAAAGTTAGAAGAGTAGGAGATAGATATTGAAACATAAAGTTATAGTGAATTTGAATTGAAGTTTTATTGTTGGAGATAATTTAATCTCATGAAGAATTGAGATTCCAAGCGGTAAATATAAAATTGTATTTAAAGCCTCATTAAAGTTTTAAGAGTGAGGTTAAAGATAAATGTTCAATAAGAACATTATTAAATATAATTCTGGGATCTCTTATCGTGGTAATTTCTGCGTGATCGTTATTTAATAAATTAATTAATTGGATCATTAATTAATTAAGTTAATTTAAAGGATATTACCTTTAAAACCTCATAATATTAGTAGAAGTAATTGTTAATAAGTCTTTGATTATATTTGGGAAAGATAACCAAATAAAGAAAGTTATTTATAAAAATGGCTACTGGTTCTTCCTTGACTCATAATTATTCTCGTTCTCAAAGTGAGGTCCTAAGGGACCTTCACAAATGTTAAAACTAAGATTTTCTGATTTTGAGTCATCAAAATATTGCACCTTATTTTGTTTTTCATTGCTTTATAAGATTATTACCTTCTTAAACAGATTCCATTAGTAATTTGTTAAAAAAAAATACTTGAAGATATGGTTTGCTTTTGTCTGGGACGTAGAGCTACCGCTGTATCAATGATGCAGGAGCCCCAACGAAAGTTATTACAATTCCACTTACATGGTGCTCATATCTGAAAAAGGGGGGGGGGCACAAAGGAATTCGGATACAAGGCCCACTCAGAGCTGTTTTTTAATTTCATATGTTTTTCTTTAAACCTTCACTTTAACTGCAGTCAATCGGCTTGAGTACATAAAATTGTATTGCAGAAACTCGAACTTAGTTCATCATACTGGCCAAGCAAACACAGTGCGAGGGATAGATGCTGATCAAATTAGAGTAAGCATCAGTGAATGAGCAAAACAGACATAGGGCTCAAATACATGTTGAGGAAGCAGGTTGTCATAAGATTGTAATTATTTTTTCAAATTTTACTTTCGCGTTGATAAAGATAGTTCAGCTCTTTTTATGTCAATTACTGTTCGTATTGTATATCATTTTTCAATTTATTTTTAAGCACAGAATATTTACTTTGGATAATTTTTATATATAAAATACTAAATTTAATTCTGTACACTATGTATGTGTTTAGCGAGTAGCATACAGATTAAAATCTTCCACCTACTGTAAAATCTGGCGTATAATGCGCCCTTTGAACACAAAAAATAAGATCGAAATTTACAGGTGTGAGTTATACGCTGGGTATAAAAATGAGGGCTTTAAAAATTAAAAAAATAAATCAGCACAATAAAGTTAAACCTCTAAATATTTCGAAATACTATTTATTTAAAATACATGACATTCTTATTGAACTTAAAAGGTGGTAGTTCTAAAAGTATACTATTTTTGCAATTGTTTAGATAAACACCTTGAATAAATCGCTTCTAAACATAACAGCATTGCATTTGTATATTTCAGGTTTCTTCTTAAAAGAGATGCACATTATATAGCGAATATACCTAAAATTTAAAAATTGCAGCTTGAAAGTATGGGTGTGCGTTATATGCTGGAATTTACGGTATTTTTATCTTTCTCCAATGAATCTAAATTAAATTAATATATAATTTTTTATGGTACTTATATTTTTTTTTATTCGGCCATTTACCTAAAATCAAAGACATCGCCAAATACTGCAATATGCATTCAATAAGGGAAGAACATTCTATGCCTGTTTGTGCATAATAATAATACTTTTTTGCACTTGGTAGTGAATTTTTCCACGAAATAGTTATTATAGTTTTTAATAGTTGGGCAATAACATTAGACTCACGAACTATCTATTGTGTGTAATTTCAAAATTTTATTTGGTGTTACTGTGAAATATAAATGGAAAAATTAAGATTTTCTGATGTATATTGTGTGTTTGTTTTGATATTTATGTATTATCGCAACCATATTGGCAACATTAGCACTTACTTGCCAATTCACCGTGTATGATGCGAACAAAATCGGGGTTGATATAGTTGCAACAGTACCCAAGAACCTTTGTTTGCAACTTTTTTTGGTGATTTTATCAAAATGATAATTTGTTGTTAATAATTGGTTTTTGATAGCTTTTTATCATTTAAGTTTGTTATAGCTAGCTAGCTGTACCCAATCATGTTTTCCTGTGGCTCAGTCTGGTTAAAAAGAAAGAAAAGAGAAAGCACACATTTCTAATATCTTTAACTGATTGCGCTTGAGGTATGATTTTTTTTTATAAAACAATGTGGAAATATACATTAACAAAACTTTTCTAAACAGATTTCATTTGTAATTTGTTAACAGAATACTCCCAAGTTATTATGGTTTTTTTTGTCATGGTATGAATCTAAAATTATTTGCATTGTCTCCATAGAAGAGGTGCCAAGTTTGAAAACAAATTAAATGACTCTTCTTGAGGTGAAAGGGTTAATTTTACAATGCTTATGAGTAGACATTTTGTGTTGCTTCATTGTCTGTATACATACAGAAATTGTCTGCTGTGCCTGCTTTAGAGCGGTAGTTGCCATTTTTCAACACTTCATGAACCACTTAATGTATAACTTTATATTTAGCGTTTCACTAATAGGATTGACCTCTATGTGGTGGAGCACTATAGCTATATTTACGTCTTTATTTAATCTTCTATGCCCTGAAAATAAGCGGTAAAATCCTAGGAGAGCCCACACCCTTGGCGACAAACCAAAAAAGGCACCAAGCCAGAACAAGATAGTGCCAAGCGAAAGTGACAATGGTGGCAAGGAAATATAGCGGGATAAGGTGGATGTATAATGAAAATATATGTAAGCAATACAGAAATTAAACATTTGAGATAAAAAAATATAAAAACAGCACTTACTTTCTTACTACTGATCTTTTCCGAGTGGAGGGGACAGCGTAACAACAGATTTTAAAAAAGTCTTAAAGGTCTCATCGCCAACCGAATGATCGTGTGAACACCACCATATTTATTCTGCAAGGTAATGGTCGAACATACATTCGGCGTAGCTGGCACGATTTCGAAGAAAGCGTTTTATTGCCGACCATGTTTCATCATGCTGATCATTACATTTAGGACATTCATAACTCGAAGCAATCAATCCTTCCTTCATACACCATTCAATCAATTCTTTCTTACCTTTCGCATTCAACAAAGTAAAAAATTCTAAAGTAGATTCCCTCACGCACGCAACCAGCCTGGAGACCAACAACAAAATGAAACTCGAAATGCGCGCCCACAAAATACGAAAATGCTAGAAATAGTTAGGGTTGTCGTATGTAGTGTTTAAAAAAGTAGGGTTACCAAGATGGCGCAATTATCGCCAAACAACGTAATTCGCGCCAAGGGTGTGGGCTTTTCGAGGAGTGAACCAAATAAGCTTCATGAAAATCAACAATCAACAAACTGAAGTGTTTTGCCTACAATTTTCCAAAAAATGGTTGAGGTTACCAAAAATCGCTTACCTCAGGAATTATGTTTTTTTGTTTAGTTATTTCAGTAACTAAAAGCTTTTAGTAAAGAATAATTCGTGTTCCGTAATATGTTGTTTTGTTGTTCATCTTTTTTTAAACTGAATCTTCATAAAAGTATAAATAATTTCCCAATTTTTCTGCATACCATCCAAAATTTTTCATGCATCACCAATTGGTGACTGCTGCTCTGTAACACACATCAGTAATTATGTATTAGCATCACTGTAACAAAGTTGGGGCCATGTATATTGTACCTTAATATCTAAACAATAAAGATTCTAACATTTTTTTTATGAAAAAAGGAATGGAGGGAAAATATTGTGATTTGCATGGCGGTAATTTGGCTGTGGTGATGCTAATATTTAAGTACACCGATAACAAATAATTATCCATGTGAAAAGCTGTCTTGTGTCTAGATATAAGTCACTCTGTTTTTAAGATAGGCCCTTAACTTTGATGATAACAATTGCTAATACTAATCGATTGCAAAAATACTCCCATCATTATCAACACTTTGTCGTAGTTTTCTGCTGCAAATTCCGTGTTTATATTGGAATTTTCCTGGCATATTCGATTAAAAATACCTTCAGCCTCTCATTGTGTTGAATTTCAGCTGTGTCAATTGATGCACGTTTAAAGTTAAATATTTCATTAGCATTTTTTTTCCTTTTCTTTTTGTTTGATTTTTCTTTTTTTTCATGTTTTGAAATTTTATGTTTTTGTTTTAATTTTCTTTTCTTTTTAAGTTTTTAAGAAATTTTATATGCTTTGTTTGAATTTTTTTTCTTTTTAAAGCAGTCAATTGGCTTAACTAGATAAAAATAATGCCTTGCGGGAAATCAAACTTAGGATGTCATACTTGCAAGGCAAAAGTACTACAATGAGTGTAATTGCACATCAAACTGAGAAAGAATGGATATCAGCAAACGAGAAAAGCAGACAAAGAATGTCACAAACACAGGCTGAGGGCGCAGCAAAGCAACATGCAGCCAGACTTGAGGAAGCTCATTTGAGAGCACGTTTTACAACATCAGAAAGATGTTAACCAAAAACAGCACATATGTTTCAAACATGACTTTGTGGTGAGCAATCACACAATAACAGTCACTTTGCATTCCGGTACAACCCAGTGGAAGATTCTAGGTTCAGGCAGCATGTTCTCATTTACACAATGATGGAAGTGTATCCTTATTGCAATGTTCTGGAATTTAAGGGAGAAACCAAAGGAATGTTTTGTACCACTGAAAAAATTAAACTGCCTCAACTCGGAGAACAACAGAGCCATTACAAATTTTGCTTGCTACATATACTGCGGAATCAAAACATTTCCTCTATAACATCAGGAAATACAGTTCGTTTCCAAGTGACATTGTTTGGGTAAAATGTGCATTTGTTAACACACCTCTGATTTAATAAATATATCCATAAGCATTGTAAAACTAACCCAATTCCCTCAAGGAATCCAGTTTAAAGCCATTTAAAATTTATCTTCAAACTTGAGGTCTCCAATTTAAAGACAATGAAAATAAATTTAGGTTCATAACATGACAAAAGGACAAAAATAAGCTGTAATAACTACAAGCATTTGGTTAACAAATTATAAATATCCGTCTAGGAAAGTTTTTCGTATACATATTTATACATTTTTTTATAAAAGATCATACCTGCAATGTAAATTATTTAACATACTAAAAATATGTCCTTTCTGCTTAACAAGACTGAGCCTCAGCAACGCGTGGCAGGGTACAGCTAGTATATATATATATATATATATATATATATATATATATATATATATATATATATATATATATATATATATATATATATATATATATATATATATATATATATATACATATATACATACATATATATATATATATATATATATATACATGTGTATTGTGTGTGTCATATTTTAGAAGTTAACTTTTTGAAAATCTATAAAATTTATGAAAACGTTTCCATCATCTGTACATGTTTTTAACTTTTTTTACCTTTCCCGAGCATTTCAATTGATATTTTTTCTTGTGTATCCACATCCAACCTAACTTTCGACTGGAATCTCTATTTGCTGAGGTTTTTTCTGGCAAAACTCTTGCTTCTGTTAAAATATCTTTAACGTTTTCTTCAGTTAATGAGCTGATATCAAATAAATTGATATTTTCTAATAACGGATGCATCTAAAACATTAAAAACAATGCTTATAATCAGATTAATTCATTATATTAATTCATTCATAAATGAAATATATTATTTCCCATTGTATGTTTTTTCTCTCTATAAAACATAAAAGTAAAAAACAATGTCACGAAATCAAAAATAATCCATTATTGAGAAGACAATTAGTTATTTCTATTAGTTATTTTCAAAAGTCTACAAAGAGCTTATCAAATTCAAGTAAGGAACTCTTAGCAAGAATAAATTCCAACTTTGCATTAACAACAAATAGTAAGAAAAATATTTGTTTTTAATGCCATGAAAACAATGATCAAAATTATAAGTACTGTTACACTTATTGGTAAACTAATTTAAATTTTGCAAAGCTAGCAGGGAAATTTATGTGTCGAGGAGGCATGAAGACGAAAAACAGTTTCTTAAAATTGGCCTTTAATAATCAATCATAAAGTCACTGCGCTCGTTACTGGAGCGATAAAAAAACAATAAGTTCAAAAATCAACATTACCAGAGACATCCGATTCGAACCGTCTTCTAATATTGTAAAATGAATTTCTAATCTAAAATGGTGATGCAACCTGCAGTTGCATTGCCAACCAGCCGTTCTCTCCCTCTAAGAGTTAAACCCCTCACACACTTCTTATATTTTTGTTTCTCCTTCCTTTTCGAAAAACTAACATGAGCCGAGTTTAAATACTCGCTCGATTTGCATGGTAGTTGCTGCCAACCACAAATCACGAAACTCAAAAAGATCGGGTTCGAATCGGTGTGCTTACTTCCATTGGGATCATGGAACGGGATTGGAAAAACAACACAAGGAGATCATAAAAATTTGGATCCGATTTTTTAAACGTCTAACAATCGGCCCCCTTTTTCCAATCTCGCACTATTATCTCTTACAAATCAGTAAATCAATTTTAATCTATAGTCACATGTTATACAATTTAACACAAAAAAATACATTTTATTCACAATCTTTATTGTAATAAACAAACTAATATTTTAATCTTAAAGAAACAAAGTCTTATTCTCTAAAAAGAAATAATTTTCTACAAAATTCTAACAATTTTTCCTTTACCATGGGTTTGGTAAAAATGTCCGCCGAATTATTTTTGGTACCTATATATTTAATTTGGAAAACCTTGTCGTATATCAAATTCCTTAGAAAATGATAACGAACATCGATATGTTTTGTTCTATAATTTTCTACCGGTGACTTTGAAAAACTTATAGCAGCTTGATTATCACAAAACATTGCATTTTCACTTAATTCCAAATTTAAACTTTTATTATCAATTACATTCTTTTAGCCAAATGAATTCCTTAGCTGCTTCTGTTAAACTAACATACTCAGCTTCCATGGTCGACAGACTAACGGATTTTTGCTTGAAAGTTCGTCATGAAATTGGAGTTTCGTCTATAAAAGTTATGAACCCTCCCATCAACACTCGATCATCCCTATTTGTAGCAAAATCCGAGTCTGAATAACATCTTAGTTTTCATGATTTAACTTTTGAAAGTTCTAATTTGTATTCTTGAGTGTATTTTAAATAACCTAATAATCTCAATAAGCAATTCCAATGTTTTATTCCCGGGTTTGCTTGGAATTGAGATAATACATTTACTGCATACATAATATCGGGTCTTGTGCGTATAGCAATAAATGACAAAAAGATCCTATTAAATTTCTATAAGGAACTGTTAAAATTTCTTCGCTAGTTTTGGGTGCATCTAATTTGGAAAGAACTTGACCTTTTGATATAGGTAATGAACTTACGGGATATTTATATTTTTCGTAAATTTCACATAACCTTCGAATGTAAGATCTCTGATGTATAAACAGACTATTACCTATTTCTTCAAATTCTATTCCTAATAATTTCTTTGTTTTACCCATAATTTTTAAATCAAAATTTTTCTGCAATAATTGTAATACAAAAAATTTACGTTTTCCATTTCTTTTCCAAATATAATCATGTCATCTACATAAAATAATAAAATTACATTATCTTCAAACATATATACACAATTAACCCACTCTAACTTCTTAAATTTTAATTTAATTAATTTATTTTCTAATTCCCCAAAAACCACTGGCGTCCTCTCTGGTGGAGTCCATATATTGCTTTACGTAACTTACACACTTTGTTATTATCAATTTCATATCCAGTTGGTTGCTTCATGTAGATTACAGTATCTAAGTTAGCATATAAATAAGCATTAGTGATATCTACTTGAATATGCGTCCATTTCCACAAACATACACAGATAGTGAAAAATAATTTTACAATAGTAAAGTTAATAACTGGACTAAATACCTCGTCAAATGACTCGCCTCGTAATTGTGTGTTACCTCACGCAACTAAGCGGGCCTTGTATCTAACAATTTTATTATTTTCATCATATTTAATGGTATAAACCCAACGGTTTTCTAAAAATTTTTATATTATCCGGATGATCAACTAAATCCCAAACTTTACGTTCCATCATTACGTTAATTTCTTTATCCATTGCATCATGCCATTTAGATGCGTCTCTGGATCTTATTGCCTGTTTGTAACAGTTAGGAATAGTTACTTCAACCATAAGAGCTTCTTGTTGCTCTGACAAAGCTGAAAATCCCTGGGATTCGGTATTATCTTTTCTAAAATTAAATAAACTAGGATCATACTCAATATTATGCCTCTTACAGTATCTCTATTTCGTTAAAAGATTTCAATCGGGTTGCTTCCCCTTCTATACTATAGTATACGTTAGATCCAGTTACTTTCCTACCTATATTTCGAATGCACTTAACCTCTGTACATGGGATCAAGCTATGATTATCGGAAGATACATCTGGTTTTTCAGATGTTGAGGGCGTTTCCGTACTTGTCTTTGAAACTAAACGACTCGTTAATGAATCTTTTACTCTATCAAAATCATCCTCATCATCATAATAATCAGGAAGGTTTAAATTATATCCAAGGTTACTATTAACTTTTTGTCTAAAATTAATTCCCCTCTTATTTTCATCGAATCTTACATTAATAGTCTCGACTAATTTATTTCCATCTATTAACCATATTCTATAACCCTTAGTACGTTGTGCGTATCCCATCATAATTCCCATTTTCGCACGCATATCGATTTTTTCTAATTTGTTTTGGCACACCAGCATATGCCAAACATCCAAAAGGTATTAGATGCAATACCGATGGTTTTCTACCTGAATATTTTTCGAAAGGCGTTTTGTTACTGTCTTTGTGACAAATTCGATTCCACGCATAAGTGAAACAAAGTAATGCTTCTCCCCAAAACTTATGGGGAACTTCACTAGACTTAAGCAATGTTTTGATGCCATCTAGAGCGGTTAAATTGAATCTCTCCGCGACCCCATTCATTTCTGGCGTATATGAATTTGTTACCTCATGCTTTATACCCAGTTCTGTCAAGAAATTATCCATATCTTTATTACAAAATTCTAGTCCGCCATCAGTTCTAATTGCTATTACCTTTTACTTAGAAAACGTTCTGCTCGTTTCTGAAATCTTATAAACGTATGAAATACGTCAGATTTATTTCGGATGGGAAATACAGTCACCTTTCTTGAATAATCCTCAATTATACTCAAGAAATATTTATTACCGCTTTGGCTTTCAGTTGGCATTGACCACAGAGGTCCATATGCAACAATTCCAATGGACGTTTTGATCTTACGGCCCCCGTCTTTTTGAATGACACTCTCTTGGACTTTGCTAATTTACACGGTATACAATGAGTCTTACCATTATCAGTTAAGCGTGGGAGACCTTTTACACTATCATTTTTACTAGTTTTTACCAAGTAATCGTTATTAACATGACAAAAGCGTTGATGCCATATTTCTATTGATCCGTTTTTTGTTTTAGCGGTTATATCACTAAAAACTAATTTCTTTACTCTTTGGTATAATATAATGATCCGGCTTAAAAAAATACAAATTTTCATGGCGTGTCGACGAGAACAATTTTATCTAGTCTTTATTAAAAACATTAATTTTACCTTTAGTACCCACAAAATGCGCACCTTTACTTTCTAATCTGGAACCGGATAACAAATTTCTCCTCAACTTAGGATTAAATAATACATCAGTCAGTTATTTCATGAAAACTCCCCTTATATTTTACCCGAAATCTAAGTGTACCGATTCCTTCTACGGGACAACTTTTATCCTCCGTGGCTAACGACATTTTCATGTTAGTTATCTGTTTAAGATCTAAAAATAAACTCTCTTGTCATTACAAAAATGAATCGTGGCAGCAGTATCTATTACCCAAACACCTTTATCAGAGTTTTCCTCAAATAAGATACAACTAGTTACGAGTTGTTTATCTAGTTCTAAAAGACTACATTCAGCTTCACAAAATCTTAAATTTATATTAAACTCTGTGTTAAAAGTTTCATTTACAGTTGAAGGAGATTTTTGTAGAGACTTTTTTCTCTTTACAGTTTACTTTAAGATGCCCGTACTTATTACATACATAACACGGACCTATAGTCTTAATAGATTGTTTAACATTTTTAATAGTTTTACAGTTAAATACCTTACCACCTTTCTTTTGGTAATCATTCTTGCCATTTGGATCTCCATGAGCTGCAGCCGTAGCACCAGGTAACGTCTTCGACTTCTTCGAAGTGAAACTGCTCAAGTAAGCATTCTCCGCTTTCTCCAAATCTTGTTTCATCAACTGAAGACGATTGGCTTCTAATATCAGCTCTGCTTCAATTTTGACAACTCTGAAGTCCTCTTCTTTCCATCTGTAGATTTGTTGCACGGTAGACTGGAATTCCTGAGGAAGCCACCTTATTAATTGAAATCCTATGTACAGGTCGTCCAATTTATGACCCGCTTCTTGTAGTCTGGTTGCCACTGTCTTTACACGAGATATGAAGATGCCAACATCTTCCCCTGGTTGGTATTTTGTTCCAAAAAATTGATCTAATAGTTGAATTACTCTTGCTTTTGTGACTGGTTCGAAGTGATCTTTTAATATCTTCCATGCCGCTACTCCGTCAGTTGTTTCCGTTATCAGATTTTTCAAATCTGAACTGATGTTAGTATAGATCAACGTATAACATCTATCCTTACGAAGTTGTAGATCTAATTTTTCCTTGTATGTTGCCTCTTCATCAGGTTGCTCTGGCTTGGTCTGTATTATAAACTGCCAGCAACCATAATGCATTAAGAGTACTTGCATATCATGCTTCCACGTGTTCCAGTTATTTGGAGTCAACACTGATATCTGGTTGTTAAACTCCATACCTGTTACTCGATTTAACGTACTAGCAACAGAGTTCATAAAAATAGTTCTAGACTGGAACAGTATTTAAATATACAAAGTTCATGGCCTGGTTCAACTGTTTAGCCTGCCTCGACACAGTACATGGACTGGGCCCATAACCAAATTTGTTACACTTATTGGTAAACTAATTTAAATTTTGTAAAGCTAGCAGTGAAATTTATGTGTCGAGGAGGCATGAAGACGAAAAACAGTTTCTTAAAATTGGCCTTTAATAATCAATCATAAAGTCACTGCGCTCGTTACTGGAGCGATAAAAAACAATAAGTTCAAAAATCAACATTACCAGAGACATCCGATTCGAACCGTCTTCTAATATTGTAAAATGAATTTCTAATCTAAAATGGTGATGCAACCTGCAGTTGCATTGCCAACCAGCCGTTCTCTCCCTCTAAGAGTTAAACCCCTCACACACTTCTTATATTTTTGTTTCTCCTTCCTTTTCGAAAAACTAACATGAGCCGAGTTTAAATACTCGCTCGATTTGCATGGTAGTTGCTGCCAACCACAAATCACGAAACTCAAAAAGATCGGGTTCGAATCGGTGTGCTTACTTTCATTGAGATCATGGAACGGGATTGGAAAAACAACACAAGGAGATCATAAAAATTTGGATCCGATTTTTTAAATGTCTAACAAGTACAAATATTTCTCTTCTGTTATAAGTTAATCTATATAAAGATTTATTTACAACATAGTGACAATGGCGTGTTTCTTTTATTCAATACGTCTATCATGGGAATATAGAATCTACAATTTTTATTTCGTATTCTCTCTCCGTCTCTCTTATTAAGATATTAATAACTTATAATCCCAAAGGAATTAGAAATTTTTGCATTTTAGTGCTCACTATTCAAATAATTATGCCTCGTGGTTAATTTTTACTAAAAGAAAAAAAAATCATCAAATTTCCTCTTATCTAAATTCACAAAAATACACTCAGGAACATTGAAAATAATGACCCAAGAAGGAAGCTAAGTACAATCGCGAAACTTTGCAAATAAGTACAGGGTAATGTTATATGCAAATGATCCAAGTTTTGTGCCAATACGCATGCTCATACACGCCGAGGTGGCACTACAATCAGAAAGAAGGTGCTATATAAGCCAGCGCAAATTCGAAGATTCATAAACGTGACGATTACCCGCCGATTGTAGGAAAACTTTGGTAAGCGAAACATGTCAGGTAAACGTCCTAGAAGACATTTCTCACAGTTAAGCGAGTTTGAGAGAGGCCTGATCATCGGGATGAAAACTGCAGGCTGGTCGACGTGACGTGTTGCTGGCCAGGTGGATCGTTCGGAGTGTGCCGTTAGAAATTGTTGGGAGCAGTGGACACGAGAAGGTACCCACGCACGGAAAACCAGATCTGGAGCGACCAGGAAGACCACGAGGAGAGAGGAGCGAAGGATCGTGATGCAAGCACTTGTGGACCCCACAGTGACTCGTTCAACGATACGAGCAGATGTAGGCGTAGCAATTGTTCCACAAACAATTTCCAGACACCTAGCAGAGGCAAATCTTAAATCCAAGCGCCCTTTCGTGCACTCCCTTTAACACCGGAACATCGGCAACTGCGTCTACAGTGGTGCCAAGCCAGATCAATGTGGAATGTCACAGATTGGCAAAAGGTTGTGTTTAGTGATAAATCCCGGTTTGTTTTGGGGACAGATGATAACCGTGTACGGGTGTGGAGGCGCCCTGGTGAGCGGTACAATTCCCCCCACACTGTTCTACATCACACTGCCTGCACAGCTGGTGTAATGGTCTGGGGGGGGGGTCATAGCCTATGATGGCCGGTCCACTTTAATTGTGATGTGTGGAACCTTAACGGGCCAACGTTACGTTGATGATATTCTTCGACCCCATGTAGGACCTTTCCTAAATGGTCTCCCAGGGGCAATTTTCCAGCAAGATAATGCTCGTCCACATACAGCAAGAGTTGCTCAAGACTTCCTACGTCATTTTCAGACTTCCATGGCCGGCCCGCTCCCTCGATTTGTCCCCTGTAGAGCACGTGTGGGATCATCTAAAACGGCAGATGCCATCGTGTCACTCTGTGCATGATTTAGAGTTGGCTGTTCAAGATTTGTGGACCCATCTGCCTCAGGACAACATAACGTGTCTAATCAACTCAATGCCGGACCGTGTGGCGACATGTATTGCAGCTGGAGGTGGTCCAAAGCGCTATTGAAGTTGCCCAGTATTTGTGTCGTTGCACACCCTGTATTCGTTGAATTGTCTTGTTTTTGAGATCGAGTGAATCTCTCTTCTGTGTCATTATGTGTATTAAATTTCATTTCAATCCGATGCGTTCTTCTTGGGTCGCTATTTTTTCAATGTTCCTGAGTGTATTTCTCATGGAAAGATACATGCGCAAACTCATCAAAATATTTCTGACTGAATAGCATTTAAGGAAAGGTAAAATATGTTTTGCTTACAAAAAATTATTAAAAATTTACTATCAAAATCAGAATAGATCATTAACTTAAAAAACAATAAAAAATGCAATTGTATTCTAAATATATATGTAATATATTTATACACATTTCATTATGCAATTTTACTTACCTTTTTATTTATAAATATGCTCATCAACTTCAAATACTAGTTTTATCTGCTACAAGGCGAGAAACCAAGATTTTGCAAATGAAATATAAGTTTGAGAATCTCTAAGAAAATGAAAAGAGAAAGTTCGTCCGTCTTAAAAGAATCAATTCTTTAGGTCCTGGTTGGTTATCAAGCAATAACCATTCCTTTTAGAAATTATCAGCCAATGGAATTTCAACAGTAATAAAACACTCAATCATGGGGAATGTGGACGACTGTCTTCCCTCCTGTTCTGTCTTTGAAAAGAGACTTTATTGATTACTAAACTATATAGAAATATAACATATATAGATTATCTTCTTAGGGAATAAAAATTGTCGCTCCAATGTAATTTTAAAATTCATTTGCTTACAACAGAAGTGTTATTTGGTTTATGGAAGAGTTCACTGGTCATGAATACGAACAGTGGGCTTTCAATCAAACAATAGTTTCGAGTTAAATGAAAATGATCTTTAAATTCCTAACGCTAATAACCAAGTTAAGAAAGAGAACGAACTATGGTTTTTGTCACTGAAACGCAGTTCATATTCACACACACACATATATAGTTACGAGATCCATTTCCTAACCAAATTAAAACTTATATATGTGTGTGATTCAGAATCAATCACTTAATTCTTCTATTGTAATATTATTATTTTGATAAATATATATACGCACTGAAATAGATAATTTACGAAGGGATGGGGGCATTTCGAAAAAAAATTACTGGTATAATTAAAATACTATACTACAATGAACTCAAACATTGAATAACAGATACACTTCTAAATTATAAATTAATATAGATTAGGTTACAGAAATCATTCATATAAAACATCATCTTGTAGATAATTACACACAAATTCAATGTTCAATATTATTCAGTCAACCATATAGAAATAAATCTTTTGCGAAAAAAATTCACGGGTCACAAAAAACAGAAAATAATACATTAACTTTTAATTTGTTCGTATTCGTTTAGTTAATAATCATTACATTAATTGCCGTCGAGTTGATTCGAACAGCTAAACTATTTTTTAACACTTGAAAGACACTAATCGTGTAAATGTAATTCAAGAATTGGTCCTGTGCATTAAATATCTAAATTCTACAAGGATATAGTGCTTAATTTTTTAAAGAAATTTATAAAAGATGACACTTTCTTTCTAAGCTTATAATATCCTAATTTGTATTATTTGAAGACTCCTAAAATTCTTTGTGTATTTAAAGGGGGAAAAAATCTTTGTGTTCATCTTTAAATTTGACACGTTTTTTTTGTTTTGGCTAAATTCGGTGCTTTATTTTGCAGAGTTTCATGATGAAATTATTCATTCAAGTATCTTGATAAAATAAAGTTTAAACCCCGTTTATTAAGTCATCAAATGCTTTTCTTCTACTAAATATAATTAATATAAAAACATGTTAACGAACTTTGTATAAAACGTTTTAAATGCTTCAGTTTTGTTTATATACTTTACTGTTCATTTTATGCTAGTACATACAAAGTACTATGTTTTATTAAATGTTTGGAAATTCTACATCGTCTGAGTTTCTTACGTATGCTTTACATTTTGATTTTTAAAAATTAAATACTTTTCCTCAACTCCTTATATTGGCCGTGGTAGCCTAGTGGTTATGGTCACGGACTCGAGGCTAGAATGTTTCCAGTACCTATGTAAATATTTTTCCATGAATGATACATTTTATATGAAGTATATAGTGGTTAGTGGCGCTGATTGCCGTGCCGTTGGGCCTGAGTTCAAATCCCGGAGAAGGCATGGGTACTTGTAAATGAAGAGTGCCTTTACGGCATGCTCTAAATATCCGTCGAGCTACAAGTTGTGACGAATCTATACGGAACTTTATCACTAACCTTCTGAGCCGACCTTTTTAGGGAAATTTAATTCCCTACCTATTTCCAATCAACTCCAAAAAGCGGACAGGATTCCTTGTTATGCAGATTAAATTCAGTATTTAAGTCAAACGAAATAGTAAAGTTAGAGCAGTAGGAGATAGATATTGAAACATAAAGTTATAGTGAATTTGAATTGAAGTTTTATTGTTGGAGATAATTTAATCTCATGAAGAATTGAGATTCCGAGCGGTAAATATAGATTTATATGTAAAGTCTCATTAAAATTTTAAGAGTGAGATTAAAGATAAATGTTCAATAAGAACATTATTAAATATAATTCTGGAATCTCTTATCGTGGTAATTTCTGCGTGATCGTTATTTAATAAATTAATTAATTAGATCATTAATTAATTAAGTTAATTTAAAGGATATTATCTTTAAAACCTCATAATATTAGAAGTAATTGTTAATAAGTCTTTGATTCTATTTGGGAAAGATAACCAAATAAAGAAAGTTATTTATAAAAATGGCTACTGGTTCTTTTATGACTCAAAATTATTCTTGTTCTCAAAGTGAGGTTCTAAGGGACCTTCACAAAGTCTTCTCGTGAGGTTGATGGAAGAGGAAGAGAGATGGGAGGTACCTGATCACCCCCAAAATTGGGGTGGAATAGAGCCAAATCGTACTGTCACTTGTATGGTGCTCAAAGCTGAGGAAAACGACAGTTGTAAATCTAGCCTCTTGCCATCGATGAATTTCGTGGCCCTTGATTTGATGTTAATATCGGTTACTGTCGATCAGGTGGCATAAGTAACAATAAGAGAATTTTTCACCAGAGAATAAATTTTTATGCATGGGAATGTATTGCAGAGATGTCAAGAATTGCAGTTTTCTAATGAATAAAAGAAATAAAATTATAGCTACTGATTTTAAAGCGTTAAAAAACTAAACATTTAAAAATGAGGAGATTTCTTTGAATAAATTGATTAAACCAATATTTAAATTCAGCCAGAAAGATATGTGTAAACAATGTTTAATACAAAAATGTTTCTGCTCTTCCTGATCTGTGATTTTATTCCTTAAAAATTTCTCTATATGATTGACTGCGTATAAAACGTGAATTCGTTTGCAGTAATTTACTCAATTTATTTACTTTATTTATAATCATGATTTCTGTACGATACGATGAGAATTAATTCATAACACAGAAATGTATCATATGTTCGAAGCTTTAGCTTAATATAGTATTTGCACTATGAAAGCCATTCTCAAAATTTTCTTTGAATTATTGATTTCCGCATGAATAATCAATTAACTAAAAATAATATTACCGTAAAAGAGAGTCAAGGGAATGGATCAGAAGCACACAAAAATAGAAATTTTAATTTGGATAGTCGATTGATATCGTAATTCTGAGCTGTGGTACTAGTTAATGTAACTTTATATCTGACCGTATATAAATTTAAGTAAACACGTGTGGCGAAATTATAATAATTTTTAGGGGGAAAAGGCAGTTTTTTTTAAATGTTATATGCAATCAGCCCTTTTTATTGCTACTGGTTAACTTATGTGACGTCCTCGTCACTTGACCGAGGTTCAAAATTACGAGGTTCTTCGCCAATAAACTTTTTGTCAAAGCAAAGAATTATTATCATTTAAATACGAAGGTAAATTACATTATTTTTACAAATGCATAACATAAATCATCAGTTCATAATAATTAAGAAAGAAAAAAAAATATTTAAATTAGAAACATTTGCGAATATGAACACCCTTTTTATTTTTGTTCAAAACTAAAGATAAAAATTCTTCTGATATTTTAAGCTTAGTCAACGTCCGTTTTAAGGTCAACAACTCTACTACCGTTTTTACATGGTCCAAAATATTCAGGAATAGGGGAGTGTCAAGAATAGGGGATTCCTTTTGTCAAGAATAGGGGAGTGTTTCACAAATACTAGAAAAACTATCCTATTCAACTAAGGATTTATTTTTCTTTTATTTTTACTGCTTCGCTACTAAATTTCACTTCTTGTCTTGAATTGAGAATCATCAGTTTTGAAATCTCTTTCTTTTCTTTTTTTTACCAATCATTACATTGTAAAAGATCTACATTTTTAATTAAATACTTTCAACGAGTACGAAATAAGAAATATTACGACTTTTGTTCAGTGGTTAATATATAAAAATATATACTAGCCGTTATTCGCCTCCTTTGCAGATGAATAACGGCTAGCATTTGAACTAATTGACTAAATTTGTTTCACTTGTTTAAAAAGAGTCCTCTGTTTACAGCAAATGAAATCTATACTTTTTTCTATATTTATTACAATTGAAACGAAATGCTATAATTTTCACACCAATTTAAAAGAAAAATTACGAAGTTTGTATTCCTTTATTTGTATAACTATGTGTTACTTAGAAAAAGCCACAACATTTTAAACTTCTCTATCAGCAAAAAATAAGAAAAAAATAAATTCAAATGTACCCATTCAAATCCTCAATACTCTTATCCTTATGATAAAATAAAATAATTTTAAAGGGTCAAAGAGAAAGTCAATTCTTGAACACTCAAAAACACTCTAAAATAAAATTCAAGCAATGATCAGCACATATAATTTTCACAATATAGCCAATTAAAAAACACTTAAAAGCTATTTATTTGATCCCTTACATATTTTTCAAAAAATTTACAATGCCTTAAAATCAATCAAAATATTGACAAAATAGGAATATAAAATGTTTGCATTATTTTTATTTAGTGTGACACAGTTTAATATTAAAATGTGCTCTGATATTAAAACACTAGAAATAACCTTTGTACTTAAATGAAGTTAAAGCTTTTTAGTAATTAAATTTAATAAGAGCGTTGCGCACAAAAGATGAAAAATGTACATGTCTGATTGATTAGCTATTAAATGACTTTTGGAAAAAAATTGTCCCATATTCAATACATCGCTAAAAATTATTCAACATTTCTTAAACCTAAAATTTAAATTTTAAATAATAGCAATCAAATACTTTTATTAATTAAAAAACAACACAAAAATGAAAATAACAATCATTTTAAAAATTAATTTAACATTGAAATTTAAGGACATGCGTTCTTTTGGCAGCAGGCTTCAAATTTATGTGCAGTCACACCTCAGCTGGAACATTTTACTTGCATTTATTAACATCTATCAACATCATTCAAGAAATTTGAGATCCCATTAGTAAATTCTTGGTAAAATCAAGATTTGAACCCATGACTTATCTTCTAGACTGTGGCCTATTAAAAAAGATGTAGAAATACCTTATATGAAGTACAAATAGACGCGAAAACTAAATACGTAGGTATATAGATAAGAAAAGCCGATTCTGCTGTAACGGCGGTGCAGGCGGTCGACGGCAGCGCAGAGTTGAGTTGTTTCGTTACTGCTGCTGAGTTGAGTTGTTTTCTCCTGCTGAGTTTAGTTGTTTTTCTCCTGCAATGGTTGTGATTTTCGAGTTGAGGGGGCGAGTTGAATTGTTTTCTCCTACAGCTAAGTTGAGTTGTTTTTAAAAAAATGTGCACAAAAAATGGAAGTATGGGAATGTTAAACGTGCTCATGGCGCCACCTATTGATTAAAATGTACACTAATTATAGATTTTAAAATGATTGAAGTAAATAACGCTCAAATAAAAAAAAATAATAAATCCAGATTCAAACTCACGGCCTCAGATCAAAATGTCTCCACAGGACAATAGTTTTTCAGTTACGCTAACCATTATCCTATGAAGGCATACAGACCTGAAGAAAACTTATGTTTATAAACTCATAAATTTAATTTTGCAGGCGAAGCAGATGGCGACGTGTTTTAAAATCATTTTCTTAATTAAAATGAAATAAAAAAATATTTAATTTATATTATTTTAATAATTTGTAAATTTTAATTCAGTATAATGATTACATACACACACAGTAAAGCTACAAAGTAAATTGATTATTCAGAAAAATGTGCCGTAGTATACTCGTCATCAGCGTGAACGGGTTACGATTTAACTTGTTTTAGCTTGTCTGATCTTGATTCTACAAGACGGCGACTGAATTCTACTTCAGAAATTATCTCAATGCTTAGAGCAGATGAATACATTGCTTTCAACCACTCAGCGAACGCCGCTCAAGTGTAATTTGGTTGATATGCGTTAGACACTTATCACATTTTAGTTCAAAATTCATTTCGTTTGTTAGTATTGCGGTGGACTGTATTCAACAAGAAAAAAAATGGTGATGTCTGAAACACATAGCGCGAAAAACGAAAGTTTGGAAAAGTCGTGGAATCCTCTGCAAAAATAAGAAAGCCAGAAGAGAAGTTTCAAAAGTAAGTAACGAAATAAAATTAATTTATATGTAGTTTTTATAATGTTTTTTACACATTTATTATCTTTATTAATTTTGATATATTATTTTCAGATGTATGGAAAATTTACCGATGATTGCATACCAGATGGAGTATTTCCAATTGGAGATGATGTTTTTGTCTTTGTAAGCACCTATTATGATTCCGTATCAGTACACATAAGTCGTTTCAAGAAATATGGAAAAACATACTACCCAACTCCCGAGGAAATAACATTAGACCCACGGTGGATCGAAAATATCATGCGTAAAAAGAAAGTGCCGGAATCACTGGAGGAATTACCAAGTGGACTTTTCCCTCCTGAACGACACATTCAAATAACAAGTGAGAACTTCATTGATTTTACTTTCAAGCGCATTAAATACGGTCCGGATAAAGAGCCCACTTTTTAAGAAATAACCATATCCCGAGAGCAGTGGGCTGAAATGATTGAAAAATATGGTGCTATTGAAAATGCTGCTATAGACAATATGTTTCAATGTGTGGACTTTTTAACTGCATATAAAACCTTCTGCGAAGGCCCCATAGACAATGCATTACCTTCTTCTTTGGATGTTAGTCTGGGTCAACAATACTTGACGCAAATTTTGAAAAAATCTATTTGTAGCCTCCTGAAAGAAAAAGGACTGAAACAGCCTCAGACTTTGGCTGAGGTCTTATGGGGGAATCGGGAAGAAACATTTAATTCATATGTTTCATCACTTGAAGCTAATGAGATAGCTGATTGTTTTTAAAATAATCTTTTTGAAAATGAACACTTTTTATTGTAAAAACCTGCACATTATGTAACTCAAGAATTTTTTAATAATCTTCGCTTGGATATTATTTTAAGAGAAGTAAGAGACATGATATGTCCACCTGATTGTTTTGAATACTATGAGGATTTTTTTTAAAGATTTTTATAAGATTCACATAATATTTTGTTTTTATAAATTTGAATAAAATGGTTTTTTTTATATGCTGAATTTGAGTTCTTAATATTTTTATTGTTTGTTAGTTTAATTTATGTTGAAATCGTTTCACATCTTAAAAATAAATAAGAGTATTTTTTAAAAGAAATTATCAAAGTATGTATGATCAAAGTATGTACAAGTGATATTTTAAATGTATTTCATATGAAAGTGAGAAAATTTATGCTCTTGTTTTTATACATAAACTTTTTGCCTTTCCCAAAAAGTATATAATAATATAACTATTCATTGTAATAGTCATTCAATCAAGTTCTTTTCATCGGTAACAATGTATCTAGATTTAGCAGCGTTTTACGAAAATCCTGAAGTTCCAAATAGCTTCGAGGGTGTGGAAGCATCACATCGCTCTGTAAAAGGGAAATATAGTAAAAAAGATGTAAAACATTGGTTATCGCAGAAAGATGCTCACACTCTTCATAAACCTGTTCGACATAAATTTCAGCGGAATCGAGAGTTTGTAAGTGATATTGATCGTCAGTTTCAAGCGGATTTAGTCAATATGCAATCTTTAGCAGAATTTAATAAAGGGTATAAGTATTTGTTAACTTGCATTGATTTTTTTTCAAAATTTGCTTGGGCAGTTCCTCTGAAAGATAAATTTGGAAAAAGTGTAAAGTCTGGGCTAGAAATTATTTTTAAAGAAATGAAGCCTAAAGTGTTGCAAACAGATGCCGGTAAGGATAAAAAAATAAAATAGTTCAAAATTATTTAAAAAATCTGAATGTAAATTTCTTTTTTACAAATAATGAAACTAAAGCTAGCATTGTTGAAAGGTTTAATCGGACATTAAAAACAAAAATGTGAAAATATTTCACTGAATTTAACACTAAAAATTACATCGACGTCATTGATAAATTTTAATACACAGTTATAATCACTCGTATCACCGTTCAATTAAAATGGAACCTGTTTCTGTAAGTAGGCATAACCGGAAGCAAGTATTAAAAAATTTATACGGTGATCTAAGAAATGAGAAACCTAGAGCCCCTAGATTTAAAATTGGTGATGTTGTACGCATTAATAAACAAAAACTCCACTTTGAAAAAGGATACGAACAAAACTGGAGAAGAGAACTTTTCACAGTTTATGAAATCGTGCAAAGAACTGCGATCGTTTATAGATTAAAAGATTTACAAGGTGAAGAGATTAAAGGTACTTATTACGAAGCAGAATTACAAAAAGTTGTCGACTCTGGTTTCTATCCTGTAGAGAATGTTATCAAACTAAGAAAAAGACGAGGAATCACTGAATATGTGACAAATCTATACGGAACTTTATCACTAACCTTCTGAGTCGTCTTTTTTAGGGAAATTTAATTCCCTACCTATTTCCAATCAGCTCCAAAAAGAGGACAGGATTCCTTGTTATATGCAGATTAGATAAAGTATTTAAGTCAAACGGAATCGTAAAGTTAGAGCAGTAGGAGAGAGAGATTGAAGCAGAAAGTTATAATAGTGAAGTTAGATTTATAATTGAAGATTTCTTGGTGGATAATTTAATCTCAGGAAGAGTTGAGAATCAGTGTGGTAAATATTGATTTATAATTAAAGTCTCATTAAAGCTGTATATTAGGAGTGAGATTAAAGTTAAATGTTCAATAGGAACATTATAGAATATAATTCTGGGATCTCTTATCGTGGTAATCTCTGCGTGATCGATATTCTAATTGTTAATTAATTGGATCATTAAATATTTAAGTTAATTTAAAGGAAAATCCCTTTTTATACCTCATATAGCTAATTTTATTTATTTGTTATTAAAAGTATTTGATTCTATTTGGGAAAGATAACCAAATAAAGAAAGTTATTTATAAAAATGGCTACTGGTTCTTATATGACTCTAATTTATTCTCGTTCTCAAAGTGAGGTCCAAGAGGACCTTCACAAATATTTTGTTAAATTTTTAGGGTATCCTGAAAAGTTTAATGATTGGGTGACTGATATTCAAAAAGTATAAATAGTTAAACTTTTTTATTGCCAACTCATTTTCAAAATGTCTTTCTACGCAACATTACCTTCTGATAGTTCTATGCATTTCTTTCCAGAAAACAAAATATCTCATTTCAAAACTCAATTACCCTCTCCTGTTTGTTTAAATGGTGAATGGGAAGTGGGATTGTGTCTGAAATAATCTACCCTCATTCTTGGCTTAACGTAAATGAAACTCACAATTATTTTCTATACAAAGCTGGTGACGGCAATATCTCTTCAACTGTTAAGCGAACAATTGATGTGGGTTGCTATGAAACAATGTTAGATATTATATCAGCCGTACAACTTGCTTTACCCAAAAATCCTAATCGGTTCACAATAAATTACAATAAAGCAACAAAACGGGTGAAATTTAATGCAGTTCAAGGTAGCAGCCTTCACTTAGAGAATTTAGGCGAATTGTTAGGATTCAAACGCAATGCAATTATAACAGGTAACATGAAAAGCGATTTCGTTGCTGATGCATGGTCTAATTTTTCAGTTTTTTACGTTTACTCCGATCTAATTTCACCCCAAATTTTGGGAGATACACAGGCTACTTTATTGCGAATCGTTCGCACTAAAGGTAAAGACAGGGAAACGATTAGTCAATATTATGATAGACCTCAATACTTACCTTTGGTGAGACACTCGTTTCAAACTATTCAATCTGAACTGAGACTCAATTCGAGTGATTTTGTTTCCTTTGAAAGAGGTAAAGTGATCATAGTGCTTCATTTTCGCATGAGGCAAATACTATAAATAAAGCAATGCATTTCTCATGCCCTCATTTGGAAATAAAAGACCAAGATGAGTGTACCATACGTTTGCTGTACTAAAAGATTTGAAGACCATTATGCAGGTCAAATAGTTTCGGGTCTGACTCATTACAAGGGCATTAATTTTCAAAAGGGTTATGAAATCGGAGGAATATTTCGTCGATTGATTAGAGCAGCTTTACCTTTTTTAGTAAAAGGAGGTAAAACTATTGGAAAAGAAGTATTAATGACAGGGAGTCGTGTTGCCTCTGATGTATTGTCAGGAGAAAATTTTAAAGAAGCTGTAAAAACAAGAAGCAGAGAAAGTGGGAAAAAATTAGCTCAGAGAGCTATTGATAGAGTTCAGTCTAAGGTAGGGTAAGGACAGTATAAAAGAAAGCGTAAGAAACTGAAAAAATTCATTTCATCCAAAGCACGTAAAGTGAGTGTACGTGACTTTTTCGACTCGTAAAAATGGCATTTATTCTTAAAGATTCTCCTGAATGTGTTAACTCTGAATTGGAACTTTTCAACTTACCAGGAACTCAAACAGTTATTCAAGATGGGCAGTGGAAACAATTTCATCCTCTTTCTAACGTTTTCGATAATGCACCTGTAGAATTTCACATTTCCGGAAGTGCAGAAGATTACATAGATCTCAGTCAAACACAATTATACGTAAAAGCGAAAATAGTAAAAGTGGACAATACACCTATTACTAAAGATGCTACTATAGGACCTGATTTATTTGACATTTATTTAAGTTGATACAAACTACATATTTCGATCATAGTTGATGACAGCATCCCGAGTTTGAAAATTTAATCGAAAATAAACAAATCGAGAAATATCTTTTTGATTTCTGATCTGATTCGATCTTATAGCATGCGATTCTGATGATGGTTTTAAGAAAAGAACCGCTGTAGACGTGATTGGTTGCGATTTATTTCATCGATCGTCTTTTACTCAATTTAGTGGATTTGAAAATAAAATTAATACGAAGCAAGCCCGAATACAAGGATCTGAAGGATTTAAAGTTGTTTTAGATCATGTTTCTTTATTCATACGAAAACGAATCCTGGAGTTATTCTTGGTCATGTGAAAGCAGAAAAAACAAGCAAAATATTTAACCGAGTTCTGTGCAAAGTGTATTCGATTCCTGTTCGAGCATGCGCAGTGGGCGCCGCGCGGCGGGAGTATTAAGCAAAACGCAGACAGAGTGTGTGTGGGAGATCAGCGAGAGCGCAGAAACGGTGCCCATCGTAAGTGTTCCGACATACTCCCTGAGTAACCGAGTTTGGAAATAAAAGAGTTGTATCAACATCCTCGTCTGGTTTCCTGAGACAAAAACACATAGGGACCACTTCCACAACATGGTCCATCCAGCTGAGCCGGAGAAGTGAGCTATTCAAGGTGACGTGAGTAGTGGTCTTTTTTGTGTTTTTATTATTATAAATTGAGGACTAAATTAATTTTAGAGAAAAATGTTTAAGAACTGCCGTAAGGAAGATCTTCGGATCGTAGCTCTTGAACTTGGTGAGACTGTTGCTGAAAAAGTAACTATCGTTGAGTTAACTGAAATTATTAAAGAAAATAAATATTTTAAAGAGGATGTTGAATTTGTTAAAGAATTAATTCAATATACGATCGAGGACCGTAAGAGAGCAGAAGAAGACCGTAAAAAAAGAAGCCGAAAATAGGTTACGAGAAAAAGAGCTTGAGCTTGAACTAGCACGTTTAAATGTTAATTCAGATAACGAGAGAACAGGTGAGGGTTGTAACACGCTGGATGCGTTGGTGAAAAGTGTTCGAATCCTAACGGTGAAGGTGCCTAATAGACCTGAAGGTTGGGCATTCTTTTTCGCTTCGTTAGAAAGAGCCTTTGTATCAAAAAAATGTGCCCAAGAAATTCAAGTCGGAGATTTTATTAAATTTGTTGGGAGAAAAAGCTTCAAATGTGTTAACATATGTTAAAGATGACGAGCTTAACAACTATGAACAACTAAAATCAATAATACTAAGAGAATATGAGCCAAGTGCAAATCAATTCCTTGAACAATTTAAAAAAGCTACGCGTCATCCAAATGAAACATTTATTCAATATACTTCTCGCTTAATTACAAATTGGCAGTATTACTTAAAATTAAGAAAGGTCTCTGATTTTGACATTTTAAACGATCTTATTGTGTCCGACAAAATTTTCAGTTCGCTTGAAAAGAGGTAGCGTCACACATTTCCGTTCGAGCAGGAAATGATTGGTTTCGCCCACTAGAGCTTGCCAAAGAGATAGACTTGTATAATACTTCTCGGGGAAAGAGCTTAAAAACTTTGCCGAATGTTCTTACTAGAAATAATCCAGTGAAAAACGCGTCAAGGGTATTTTTGAGTGAAATTAAAGATTCTAAATGTATTTGTTGCGCTGAATCGCATCCATTATATAAGTGTGCAGTGTATTTAAAACTTCCCATAAATAAGAGAATTGATCTGATTAAAACTAATAACCTTTGCTTTAATTGCCTTTCTACATCTCATAGAGCGAAAGACTGTAAATCGAGATTTGTTTGTTCTGAGTGTCAAAAGAGACATCATAAAACGATACATTATACAGAGCGCCAGCCAAACCAGGAAGTAAGGAACTCCACCTTTGAACCTCTTAACACTTCAGCGCCAGTCTTCGAGTCTCGAGTAGAAAATCATAACTTATTAACCGCAACGAGTATAAACAGAAAAATGTGTTTTGCTAAGCTCAGCAATTTGTTATATAAAATGTGAAAATGGTTTATTCCCAGTCAAAGCAATTTTAGATAGCGGATCTACCTCGAACTTTTTAATGAGCAACTTATGCGATTTAATTGGATTGAAAAAATACAAGACTAATGTTTCGGTTTCGGGACTAAACAAAACAGTAATTCCAATAGACTCGCGTGTTTCAGTATCTATTAGCAATAAAGAAGGGAGTTACATTAAAACATTAGACTTTTTTTTTTTGGTACCTACAATAACGGAAGATCTTGTTCCAACAACGAAAATCGATTTTAATCTGAATAATATTCCCAATCTTAAATTAGCTGACAAAAATTTCAATATTCCAGAGCGCGTGCAAATGCTATTAGGTGCAGAAGTATTTTATGAATTAATGTTACCCGGACAGTTCAAGACGGAGGGTTCAAATGTTATTTTTCAAAACACTGTTTTCGGATTTACCATTTCCGGATCTACTTCTTCAGACGCGAAGGGAAAAGAACATTGTGGGTTTATTCAGGCTGCGGATAATCTAGAGCATTTAATTAAGAAGTTTTGGGAAATCGAAAATGTAGAAATCGATTCTGTTAAAACCAGTGAATTAGATATTTGCGAAGACCATTTTAAAAGCACTCATTCGAGAGATGACCAGGGAGAATATACGGTGGCGATGCCATTAAAAGAAGATCCTTCATGTCTTGGTGAATCCAGACAAACCACGATTCAGAGATTAAACTCTTTGGGGAAACGACTAAGTAGAGATAAAGAATATTTGTCCCTGTATGAGAACTTTTTACAGGAATATGAGGATTTGGGCCACATGAGGGAAATCAAGGTGGATGGATCTGGAGTTTCATTTTATATGCCACACCATGGTGTTTATCGCCCCGAAAAGTCTACAACTAAAATGAGAACTGTGTTTAATGCATTAAGTCCTTCAACGAGTGGGAACTCTCTAAATTCAATTCAATTTAATGGCGGACTGGTCCAAGAAGACCTCTTTTCTATTATGGTTCGCTTCCGAAAGCACAAGTATGCCTTTACTACAGATATAGAGAAAATGTTTCGCATGATAAACATACATCCGGAGCAAACGTGCTTGCAAAGAATTCTGTGGAAGAAGGGCATAGGAGAGCCAATAAAAACGTACGAGTTAACTACAGTAACCTACGGCACAGTTAGCGCACCTTATCTAGCCACGAGAACTTTGAAACAGTTAGCGATGGATGAAGCTAATAATTTTCCTTTAGCAGCTCCTGTGGTGCTGAGTGACTGCTACATGGATGACATACTATTGGGATCCGAAAGTATAGAAGAGGTAATAGAATTGCAGCATCAATTAATAGAAATGTTCAAGACCGCAGGGATGCAACTTCATAAGTGGTGTGGAAATTTACCCGAGATAACTTCCAATCTACAAGAGTATGCTTTTTGGAGTCTGAGGAGACTAAAGCACTTGGAATGATTTGGAACCCTAAGTTAGACTGTTTTCTTTTCAGAATAGAGCAACAAAGGCCAACTTCATTCACCAAAAGAATGGTTTTGTCTACTATTGCAAGAATCTTTGACCCTTTGGGTCTCCTCGGACCGATCATAACTTGGGCAAAGATATTCATGCAAAGATTGTGGTTGCTGGAATTGGGATGGAGTGATGAACTTCCCTTTAAAGAACAAAAGAAGTGGCGTCGATTTATCGACTCTTTGAAAGCCGTGAATAACATCTCTATTGACAGATGTATTATGATTCATAGAGCGGAGAGCATTGAGTTACATGCATTTAGCGACGCATCGGAAAAGGCGTATGGTTCATCCATTTATCTCAAGTCTATATCTGCCCTTGGAGAAGTCAAAGTGTGTCTTGTAACGAGTAAAAGCCGAGTGTCGCCTCTGAAGCAGATTTCTATTCCAAGACTTGAACTGTGTGGGGCAGTTCTTGCCGCTAAATTGATGAAGAAGGTGAAGGAGGCATTGAATCTTCAGATTACAGCTGTGCATTTTTGGTCGGATTCGACTATTGTGATTTCATGGATACATCGAGAATCAAGAGAATTGAAGACGTTCGTGGCTAATCGAGTGTCTAAGATTCATCAACTAAGTTCCCGTGACCAGTGGCATCACATTGCATCAGAACAGAATCCTGCAGATGTGTTATCTAGAGGACTACTTCCTGAGGAGCTTCGTGACGACTCTCTATGGTGGCATGGTCCTGAGCTTCTACAGAGTACTTATTCAACTACTGTCATTGCAGAACCAACCCAGAGAGATGACTTTGACTGCGAACTAAGGGTGTCTGAGAGAACTCTGGAGACTTCACTGCTGAGTTCCAAGAACTTTGACTTTTTCAACCATCTTATGGACCTTTCTAATAATTATTTTAAAATAATACATATTGTTTCTTATATTTATAGATTTATTGAAAACTGCAGATCCAAGGTGAAAAAGAGGGGACCTTTAACTACAAGTGAGGTAAATGATGCAGAAACCTGGCTTATTAAACAGGACCAGAGTGGCATTAACTTAAGTGACCCGTCAGGTAATCTTAAATCTTTGAATATATTCCAGGATGATAAAGGAATCCTGAGAGTTGGTGGAAGGCTGGAAAAAGCTTCCATACCCTACAGCCAAAAGCATCCAGCTATACTGGCTAAAAATTCTAAATTAAGTAAAATATATTTCATAACTTTGCATAAGAAATTATTTCACGTTGGTCCACAAGGACTGCTGAATGCAGTAAGATTGAGATTTTGGGCTTTAGGAGGTAGAAACCTAGCTAGGAAAACGGTTCATACTTGTGTGGTGTGTTTCAAGTGTAAACCAATTCCCTCTTCTCAAATAATGGGCAATCTTCCATATGAAAGAGTAAATATGGCCCCTCCATTCAGTATAACTGGACTAGATTTGGGAGGTCCATATTTTGTAACTTACAAACACCAGAGAAAGAGCGTTTTGAGTAAAATTTATGTTTGTGTTTGCATTTGCTTTGTGACACGTGCCATCCACCTAGAAATTTTTTCTGATTTGACTTCGGATGCAATAATTGCGACCCTTAAGAGATTCATGTCTAGGTGAGGAAAATGTTCCAAAATTTTTACGGATAATGCAACAAATTTTGTTGGAGCGAATTCTCAACTAAAGGTATTTTATAAGACCCTTAACTTTCCAGATCAAAATCTGGCGGCATATTTCACTGAGGAAGGTATTGAATGGAATTTTATTCCACCAAGGGCCCCACATATGGGAGGTCTTTGGGAGGCGGGCATAAAGTCAGTGAAATATCACCTCAAGCGAGCACTGGGAAGATCCCGACTCACCTACGAGGAGTTTGAAACAGTGATTATCCAGGTAGAAGGAATTTTAAATTCCAGACCCCTTACACCAATATCTAATGATTTTGATAACTTTGAGGTATTAACGCCTGCACATTTCTTGATTGGTAGATCAACTAATTCTATTCTTGAGCCCCCTAGTAATTAATATTAGTGACAATAGATTAAGCCGTTGGCAGAGAACAACAAAGGTAATTCAGGTAGTTTGGAAAAAATGGAGTACCGATTATCTGAATACTCTCCAACAGAGAGGAAAGTGGATGATCGAGAAGGACAATGTAATGTGTGGTACAATGGTAATTGTAAAGGAGGATTTTACACCAGTTTGCAACTGGCTTTTAGGGCGCGTCGTTGAGGTCAATCATGGTTCTGATGGTAAAGTGAGAACAGTCAGGATTAAAACAAAGAACGGAGAATTTAAGAGGCCCATAACTAAGATCTGTATTCTACCTGTAGATGTAAATAATTAAGGTTAATTTCCATTTAAGAAATTATGTGTTTATCTTTAAATTGTGCTATTGTAATTTTAACTTTTTTTTTACTGAAAATTTATAGTACCTTTTATATATATAATAATTTTGAAAACAATTGTGTAATTTTTGTGAACTTGTTGTGAATTGTGAAACTGTATTGCTATTGTTGAATATTGATATTGCAAGGCCGGGGGGTATGTTCGAGCATGCGCAGTGGGCGCCGCGCGGCGGTGAATAAGTGTATTAAGCAAAACGCGAATTAAGAGTTTTCAGAGTGTGTGTAGGAGATCAGACGAGCGAGAGCGCAGAAACGGTGCCCATCGTAAGTGTTCCGACATACTCCCTGAGTAACCGAGTTTGGAAATAAAAGAGTTGTATCAACATCCTCGTCTGGTTTCCTGAGACAAAAACACATAGGGACCACTTCCACAACAATTCCTAAAGGAAGCATGTCTTTTATTCAAGATAACATATATATTTTCAGGCCAAATGCCAAAAAAACTTTTTGTAGGATGTGTAGATAAAGAAGCTTTTCACGGAGCATTTTCAAAATCTACTTATGAGTTTAAACATTTTAATTTAAATTTTATTGGAGTGTATGTGGATTGACAACCAGTGCCTCACAATCCATTAGAACTCGATTTTTCTAAACATCAATACATACGGGCTGTGACATAGTCTATTGTCGTGAATTCCCATCTTTCCATAAATGTTATGGTTTTACCAGCTGGTCAAGGACAAGTGCCTCACCCATCGATTGTCCCTGAATTTTTTACAATCAACCAGCTGTGGAATGACCGGTGCACGTGGCCATGGGGCCATTGTTTATTGTCTGCACTCAGGGAGTGGAGATAGCAGACGGGTCGGCATAATAGACTTAAGAGTTCGGCGCCCCATTGACAATAGGCGAAGCCTATCTTAAAAATAACCATGTTGTCTTTTTCTAGTGTTGTATGAAGGGGATACTAGAAACAGGTGGCGTGATGGGCCAGTGTGTCCAGATGTGGACAAGGAACTATGGCGCCTTGGGCCAGACAGCTCGGGTGTGTTTTGGCGTGTTATGCGCCAATAGGAAGAAGGAGGAGGTCAAGAGAGACTTTGGTCCTGCGAATAAGAAGGAGCGAGGGGCGTGTTGTGAACACACCCCTGGTGTTTAAAAAGGGTTGTTTTTGAGGACACGAGGAAAAAGAGCGGAAAAAACCCCGGAGAGAGAAAGAGAAAAAGACCGAAAAAAACCCGAGAGAGAGAGAGAAAGAGAAAAAGACCGGAGAAAAAATCCCCGAGAGAGAGTGAAAAAGACGATGAACGCCGGTGGCGTTGAGCATGAGTATATGAACTGATTACACCGGCTTGGCAAAATTACTTCAAAAAGAATTGTTTATCAAATAAACAATATTTTTTTATTTCTATATTAAGCTGTAAAGATTTTTTTATTGATGGATAGCTACTCACGACGTTACAGCTAATATAAATATATAAAATTGGTGGCAGCGGTGTTGATCCGGCATTTAAGTAAACAGATGCCCGAATCCTTTATTTTAATTGAAGAAAAAAAATGCCAGCCGTGTGCGATTGTGATGAAGCGAGTTTAATGACCCCTAATTCTCCTGGATTTCCCAGCTGTGAGAAGTGCTGGATGCAAGTGTCTCCCGTTCCTGCTTGTGAAGAGTGCCCGCGAAGTGCCTGCCTTCCGTTTTTTCCCGGATTAGGATAAGGAAGAGGTTTCCAGTGTTTCCACCTGCAATGTTAAGGTCAGTCTTTTTCTTTGAGTATCGTATCGGGGCAGCAATACATTATTTCTAGTTAATGTAAAATTTTGTAAGGAAAATAATGCTAGATAAAGTTAAAAGTAAAGACTGAGAGACTACAGAAATTATTAAGTTTGTTTGCAGTGTATTGATTTGCTATGTTTGTATGTGTGTTTGTTTATTGAGTTAGGTCGTAGTATACAGTAGTATACTTGTTTCGTTAGCACAGTTTTTGCGTAGTGTATTGTCAGGTTACTCTGAGTATTTTTATAATTTTTTGAAATATAATTAAGTCTCAGTCTAGGGTACTGTTAGTTATGCTAGTTATGAGTATAATTTTGGGTAAAATATAGTTAAGTCTAGGTCTAGTGTATTGTTAGGTTACCTTGAGTCTGTGTATAATTTTTGTAAGGATTAAGTTTAGATTTGATTTTGTGTGTATTAGTGCATTATGGCGTTTCTCTTAAGAGAAAGAAAAGACGTATTGTTAGAGGTTGCGAAGGAATTAAGGGTAGAAATTGATATTACTTTACCCAAGATAGAATTTAAGAAGAGAATCTGTCAAAGTAAATACTATGACGAAGAGTCAGTTAAATGTTTGTTGGAGGGTATTTTGGAAGAAGATCGTGAAAAACAGGAAATTAAGGAATACGAAGAACGTAGACTAGCTAGGGAACGTGAGTTAGAAAGATTGAGAATTCAACGCAGAAATAAGTTAAATGAAAATAAATTGAAGGCAGGGAATAGGATTAACGATCTCGCAAATGTTTGTATTTTGTCAGGAAATCGTACTACAGAAGTTAGTGAATCGGTTAATAAGTGTAGGCCTGTAAATAACCCGGTAGTTAGTAAAAGCGTGGAGAACGCTACGTCTTGTGATTTTGAAAAGAAGAATTGTGACCCCCAGTGAGATGTACGAACGTTTCCCCACCCATCTGAAGTAGGAAGGAAAGAATTCAACGTGAATAGGAGTAATGATTGTGACGTGGAAATGAAAGTAGGGGTATGTGAAGGAAGGGTCAAAACTGTGGCGATGGGTGCACAGCGGGTAATAATTCCGGATAATATTGTAGAAGCCTCTTTTGAGTTGAAAAGAGATAAGGGAGTGGCGAACCCTGAAGGATTGATTTGTGAGAATAGCTGCGAGGAAAATATACCCTTGGGACGTTAAGGGGTTGTGAAAAGCAGTTAACAGTGAATCGGGAAAGTTTTCGAATTCATACAATAGCTAAGATAGCAGGGCCGTTAAAAGGGAAGGAAGACACGTGTAAAGCAGATGGGCTGACATGCTTGAAGACGGGTTAGCAATGCGATTGCCTCTCTCAGAACCAAGGGAGATTTATAAGGATAGTTTAAAGACGGATAATCAATTTGAGAAAAGGAAGCCCATAATATGCTACTACTGCAATGAGACAGGGCACATAAAGCCAGTGTGCCCTAGATTAAGGAAAATAATTTCGAAACGGTAGCTAATTTAACTTTAAATACCGGGAATTAGGACCCATTTAAAAATTCAAAATAAACATGGAAATAAATGGCATTGATCGCGTATGTCTAAGAGATTCGGGGTCATCCATAGACGTCTGTTCGCGGAGCTGGATTAATGAAAATGACCTCCTAGGTGAATACGTTTGGTTGAAAAGCCCGTTAGATGAGATTTGCCACTGTTTGCCTCTGGCTAAAATTAAAATCAAAACGAAGAAAGGAGAGTTTTATACCAAGGCTGCAATAAAACAGGATAGTAGTGACAATGATCTATATTTATTGGGAAACCGAACAGCTGAACTGCTGGAGTCAGACGAACAGGGGGTGCACTTGGTTAACGCAGTGGTGACTAGAAGTAAAAACAAAAAGATTTTCCCCGAGAAAGAAAAGAGGCGAACGAAGCGGAGTTTGAACTTACGGATTTTTTCCCCCGTCCGAGGGAGGGGAAGACGATAGCTTTATCATTCCTGCTTTTGAAGGAGAAGGGGGAAAGAGTTTGGCGAAAGTGAATGGTGTTGAATTTAAAGAGGAACAAAGAAAATGCCCCGATCTGAAACCATTATGGGATAAGGCCCTAACAGGAATAGACAAAGAATTTAGGGTCATCAGGGGGAAATTAGTTAGAGTCGCGAAAACTAAGCGAGGGAGGAGGTCAGACAGCTATGCGTACCCATAAAGTTTAGACTTGATATTAACAAACTTAGCCATGACGAAATAAACCTCACCCATCGATTGTCCCTGAATTTTTTACAATCAACCAGCTGTGGAATGACCGGTGCACGTGGCCATGGGGCCATTGTTTATTGTCTGCACTCAGGGAGTGGAGATAGCAGACGGGTCGGCATAATAGACTTAAGAGTTCGGCGCCCCATTGACAATAGGCGAAGCCTATCTTAAAAATAACCATGTTGTCTTTTTCTAGTGTTGTATGAAGGGGATACTAGAAACAGGTGGCGTGATGGGCCAGTGTGTCCAGATGTGGACAAGGAACTATGGCGCCTTGGGCCAGACAGCTCGGGTGTGTTTTGGCGTGTTATGCGCCAATAGGAAGAAGGAGGAGGTCAAGAGAGACTTTGGTCCTGCGAATAAGAAGGAGCGAGGGGCGTGTTGTGAACACACCCCTGGTGTTTAAAAAGGGTTGTTTTTGAGGACACGAGGAAAAAGAGCGGAAAAAACCCCGGAGAGAGAAAGAGAAAAAGACCGGAAAAAAACCCGGAGAGAGAGAGAAAGAGAAAAAGACCGGAGAAAAAAAATCCCCGAGAGAGAGTGAAAAAGACGATGAACGCCGGTGGCGTTGAGCATGAGTATATGAACTGATTACACCGGCTTGGCAAAATTACTTCAAAAAGAATTGTTTATCAAATAAACAATATTTTTTATTTCTATATTAAGCTGTAAAGATTTTTTTATTGATGGATAGCTACTCACGACGTTACAGCTAATATAAATATATGAAATTGGTGGCAGCGGTGTTGATCCGGCATTTAAGTAAACAGATGCCCGAATCCTTTATTTTAATTGAAGAAAAAAAAAATGCCAGCCGTGTGCGATTGTGATGAAGCGAGTTTAATGACCCCTAATTCTCCTGGATTTCCCAGCTGTGAGAAGTGCTGGATGCAAGTGTCTCCCGTTCCTGCTTGTGAAGAGTGCCCGCGAAGTGCCTGCCTTCCGTTTTTTCCCGGATTAGGATAAGGAAGAGGTTTCCAGTGTTTCCACCTGCAATGTTAAGGTCAGTCTTTTTCTTTGAGTATCGTATCGGGACAGCAATACATTATTTCTAGTTAATGTAAAATTTTGTAAGGAAAATAATGCTAGATAAAGTTAAAAGTAAAGACTGAGAGACTACAGAAATTATTAAGTTTGTTTGCAGTGTATTGATTTGCTATGTTTGTATGTGTGTTTGTTTATTGAGTTAGGTCGTAGTATACAGTAGTATACTTGTTTCGTTAGCACAGTTTTTGCGTAGTGTATTGTCAGGTTACTCTGAGTATTTTTATAATTTTTTGAAATATAATTAAGTCTCAGTCTAGGGTACTGTTAGTTATGCTAGTTATGAGTATAATTTTGGGTAAAATATAGTTAAGTCTAGGTCTAGTGTATTGTTAGGTTACCTTGAGTCTGTGTATAATTTTTGTAAGGATTAAGTTTAGATTTGATTTTGTGTGTATTAGTGCATTATGGCGTTTCTCTTAAGAGAAAGAAAAGACGTATTGTTAGAGGTTGCGAAGGAATTAAGGGTAGAAATTGATATTACTTTACCCAAGATAGAATTTAAGAAGAGAATCTGTCAAAGTAAATACTATGACGAAGAGTCAGTTAAATGTTTGTTGGAGGGTATTTTGGAAGAAGATCGTGAAAAACAGGAAATTAAGGAATACGAAGAACGTAGACTAGCTAGGGAACGTGAGTTAGAAAGATTGAGAATTCAACGCAGAAATAAGTTAAATGAAAATAAATTGAAGGCAGGGAATAGGATTAACGATCTCGCAAATGTTTGTATTTTGTCAGGAAATCGTACTACAGAAGTTAGTGAATCGGTTAATAAGTGTAGGCCTGTAAATAACCCGGTAGTTAGTAAAAGCGTGGAGAACGCTACGTCTTGTGATTTTGAAAAGAAGAATTGTGACCCCCCCAGTGAGATGTACGAACGTTTCCCACCCATCTGAAGTAGGAAGGAAAGAATTCAACGTGAATAGGAGTAAAGATTGTGACGTGGAAATGAAAGTAGGGGTATGTGAAGGAAGGGTCAAAACTGTGGCGATGGGTGCACAGCGGGTAATAATTCCGGATAATATTGTAGAAGCCTCTTTTGAGTTGAAAAGAGATAAGGGAGTGGCGAACCCTGAAGGATTGATTTGTGAGAATAGCTGCGAGGAAAAATATACCCTTGGGACGTTAAGGGGTTGTGAAAAGCAGTTAACAGTGAATCGGGAAAGTTTTCGAATTCATACAATAGCTAAGATAGCAGGGCCGTTAAAAGGGAAGGAAGACACGTGTAAAGCAGATGGGCTGACATGCTTGGAAGACGGGTTAGCAATGCGATTGCCTCTCTCAGAACCAAGGGAGATTTATAAGGATAGTTTAAAGACGGATAATCAATTTGAGAAAAGGAAGCCCATAATATGCTACTACTGCAATGAGACAGGGCACATAAAGCCAGTGTGCCCTAGATTAAGGAAAAATAATTTCGAAACGGTAGCTAATTTAACTTTAAATACCGGGAATTAGGACCCATTTAAAAAATTCAAAATAAACATGGAAATAAATGGCATTGATCGCGTATGTCTAAGAGATTCGGGGTCATCCATAGACGTCTGTTCGCGGAGCTGGATTAATGAAAATGACCTCCTAGGTGAATACGTTTGGTTGAAAAGCCCGTTAGATGAGATTTGCCACTGTTTGCCTCTGGCTAAAATTAAAATCAAAACGAAGAAAGGAGAGTTTTATACCAAGGCTGCAATAAAACAGGATAGTAGTGACAATGATCTATATTTATTGGGAAACCGAACAGCTGAACTGCTGGAGTCAGACGAACAGGGGGTGCACTTGGTTAACGCAGTGGTGACTAGAAGTAAACAAAAAAGATTTTCCCCCGAGAAAGAAAAGAGGCGAACGAAGCGGAGTTTGAACTTACGGATTTTTCCCCCCCGTCCGAGGGAGGGGAAGACGATAGCTTTATCATTCCTGCTTTTGAAGGAGAAGGGGGAAAGAGTTTGGCGAAAGTGAATGGTGTTGAATTTAAAGAGGAACAAAGAAAATGCCCCGATCTGAAACCATTATGGGATAAGGCCCTAACAGGAATAGACAAAGAATTTAGGGTCATCAGGGGGAAATTAGTTAGAGTCGCGAAAACTAAGCGAGGGGGAGGAGGTCAGACAGCTATGCGTACCCATAAAGTTTAGACTTGATATTAACAAACTTAGCCATGACGAAATAAACCTCACCCATCGATTGTCCCTGAATTTTTACAATCAACCAGCTGTGGAATGACCGGTGCACGTGGCCATGGGGCCATTGTTTATTGTCTGCACTCAGGGAGTGGAGATAGCAGACGGGTCGGCATAATAGACTTAAGAGTTCGGCGCCCCATTGACAATAGGCGAAGCCTATCTTAAAAATAACCATGTTGTCTTTTTCTAGTGTTGTATGAAGGGGATACTAGAAACAGGTGGCGTGATGGGCCAGTGTGTCCAGATGTGGACAAGGAACTATGGCGCCTTGGACCAGACAGCTCGGGTGTGTTTTGGCGTGTTATGCGCCAATAGGAAGAAGGAGGAGGTCAAGAGAGACTTTGGTCCTGCGAATAAGAAGGAGCGAGGGGCGTGTTGTGAACACACCCCTGGTGTTTAAAAAGGGTTGTTTTTGAGGACACGAGGAAAAAGAGCGGAAAAACCCCGGAGAGAGAAAGAGAAAAAGACCGGAAAAAACCCGAGAGAGAGAGAAAGAGAAAAGACCGGAGAAAAAAAAAATCCCCGAGAGAGAGAAAAAAGACGATGAACGCCGGTGGCGTTGAGCATGAGTATATGAACTGATTACACCGGCTTGGCAAAATTACTTCAAAAAGAATTGTTTATCAAATAAACAATATTTTTTTATTTCTATATTAAGCTGTAAAGATTTTTTTTATTGATGGATAGCTACTCACGACGTTACAGGGCCTATCAAACTCTATTTTTTGGGACAGATCGAATGGTCAAGACAGAGGTATATTTATTTCTAGAAAAGAATATAAAGATTAAAATACATTATTTGGATTTAAACTCTCACCGGATTTATGTTCTTCAGGAGAATATTTAAGTCTGATAAAACATAGCAATTTGCGATTAGAATTAAAATTCCGCAAATCCTTAGAGAACAAACCGTATGTGTTATCGTTTTCGCCGAGTTTGAAAATTTAATCGAAATAAACAAATCGAGAAATATCTTGTATGATTTCGGAAATTAAAGAATGGATGGAATGCAAATGTATACAGTCTTATCTCAAGAGAAGACTACGTCCCCCTATTTTCAAGGTGTTTATTCTAGAGATACGCTCCCTCCTCTGCAAGAAAACATGTGTGCTATTGTGAATTCTGATGACTCATCACAACCTGGAACACACTGGTTAGCATTATTTGCAAATGATAAAAGAGAATTAGAATTTTATGACTCGTTTGGACAACCTCCTGTATTCTATAACAGTAGTACTACTACCTATTTAGATGTATTATGGAATTCTAAAGTGTTTCAATCACCAACATCCAATGTTTGTGGGCAATACTGTATTTACTTTTTATTCAGACGCAATCAAGACTATTCTATGCATTATATTTTAAATCAATTGTATATAAATGATTTTCAAATGTATCAATTTGTATAGAAGCAATATGGTGTAAGATTTGTATTTAGAAAATAAAAAAATGGAATGAAACTAAATATTTGAGTGTCTTTTATTTTATTTTATTTTTTTCTATCCCCTCTCCTCCCCACACAAAAAATTATTATATATTTTTTTATATAATAAATTTTTTTCTTCTCAAAAAATTCATATTTTTTCTATGTTAAATTTCTTTTTTTCTCTCAAAAAATTAATATTTTTTCTATGATAAATTTTTCCCCGAAAAAAATTAATATAATTTTATTTAATTATCTATTTGAAACTTTTAAATTTTATCAAATAAGTATATTTTCCTCTGCAAAAGAAAACTGTTCAAATCATAAAGAGACAATTGAGACATTTTTTTAATCAAAAGAGTATCATTTATTTCAAAGTTTCAACCATGCATTTCTGCGAGCATACATTATTGGTTTCTTGATAATTTTGTTATTCTGATACAATTTTTTATTTACATCTAGATTTTTCGGTAAATTTACATCATTCAAAGCTCTTAAAAATACATATCTTCCTTCAGGTGCTGATTTTCGATTCCGTAGAAAATCATTCACGAGGAATGCAATATTGCTTCCTGGAATAAAAGTGTTTTTGTAAATAATTTCACCATCAGAATTCTATTGAAAGATTCTTGAAGCTTTAAAAACTGGAAAATATTTTTTTGCTTTTTCTGTATACCTAGCTGGAACAATTCTAAAAATTTTGTCCTCAAACACTTTTTTTTCTGTCTTTACCACTGAATCTTTTAGATTTTCTTTTAATGATTCCGTTTTTTTATTTTCTGATAGAGATGTTTCATTTGGAATTGATTCAGACTCTTTTCGATTTTCGGTAGAAAAGTGCGTATATTTTTGTAAAACTTGTAAATAGAGAATTGTCTTTTCTTCTTCCGTTAAATCCTTATTATGGAGAATGTTTTTCATGCGTTGATCAAGTTCCGATAAGTGCTCCGTTACTTGAACTCTTTCTTCGGGTACCAGTACAAATTTTTTGCTAAATTCCATTTTGAATTAAAGAACTGATGACGGAAATATTCGCAGGTAATAAAATAGATAGGAATCCTTCTGCTTTTTGAATTAAAATTTTCTTTTTCTCGTAAAGAGGTGTTTTTTTGTTAGAAAGTTTTCTTAAGCTTGCTGTATAGGGATATAAGCGATTTTTTTTATTTTAGTCAATGATATGCTACCATATAAAACATTCAGCACACACTCGCACAAAGTTTTTTATTTCTTTCTTTGAACACTTTTTCAAAATAGATTTTGGGTGTTTTGTTTTAGAAATTAGTTTTAAGAGCTCTAAAGTTTGTTCAGAACACACCGGCATCTTGTGAACTATTGAACATTCATTGAGCAATTTGAATCTATTTATTTGCTTCAAAGTAATGGGTTATCGAGGTTGATATACATAAAAAACATCTCCAGAAAACATACCTGTGCACACGCGCAAGGATTCATCAGTTTCAGCTTTTAAATCAATAAGTAAGTAACCGTACGGTTTTGATGTGGCATCTGCGTAACATTCTTGAAAAAATTTCTCTTTACGAGGATACAATTGGCGACTTAAATGTGTAATTTGGGATTGATCTCTTCGATTCTTAAATAATACAAGATAATGAGCGTTTAAGGAAATTTCTCTAATTTCTTTCCCTTTATGAAAAATATTCTGTACCACAAAAATTATACTTAAATTTCTGTGATGCGAAAATTTTACAAATAATTTTGTTAATTGGGGGTCATTTCGTAACTCACCCATAAGATCGTCTATAACAATTAACGCATTGAAATACTGGTGCAAATTAGAGGGGATACCTTCATGAAAGGAAATATTCGGCATTTCTTCATACAACGCTTGGTAAACTCCGTAACACCAAATTATTTTTTTAGGAAAAGGTTTAATCATTTTATTTTTGATTAATTTTTTAACGAACTGACTTTTACCGCTACCAGAAGGCCCAGCCAAGATTAAAATAAATGGATGAACTAATTTGAGAGAATCCATGATTAAACTAAATAATTTTTATGAATGATGTTGCTATTTATACTACAAGTCACTTAATTCTATAAATTTCATTTTGTGTGATAACGAAAGGAAAATTCATAAATTCTTTCCCTGTCCGTAATCATATCTGTTGTGTCCTGTATTTTCCTGTCTTGATTCGTTACCAGATAAAAGTGAGATCGTGATATACATTCAGTAGAATATTTGCTCATAGTATTGTAACGACGTCGCATTGATACGAGCCACCCCCATACATGTCCAGTTTGATGGATTAGAGCAGGTGGAGTTGGGGACAGAGCACATGGCCTTGGTCGACATTGTTCATTTTTGGGATTCTGGTCTTCGCCGTAAGTGGGTCTGTAGTCTTAATGGGCTGGACGAAACCCCACTGTTCATCTTTTGACCGAGTTCGTCTGACTCGATACATTAGCGCCTCAAAAACGGCAGGTGGTAAGGGGACTAGGTTTTCGAGCGGACCTTGTGTCGCCAGTGAGTGTGAGAGGGTCAGAGACAGCTATTGTCAGATTCGTGCCAATAGGGACGCTAATGAGTCCGCTGGCCGTGTGCAGATTTCTGCTGGACCGACAAATGAGAAATGACGAGGGGTGTACAGTGGACCCACCCCTGGAGTTTAAAACGGGTTGGTGGGAGATATCCATTCCAATTTTCTCTATCGAATCTATGTATTGCACCTGATCGTCACAGAGTAGCAGAACACAAAATTTGATTGCTAATTTAGTAGTGTGTGTGTGTTTAGCAACATTCTATAAGTTCAACGTCTTCATTATGTATACTTGTAATATTTGTGGGAAAAACTTCGTTACAAACTATATTTTAAAACGCCATACATTACAAGTTCACGAAAAAAATGCTGTCCTTCAATGTGCAGACTGTAGTTAAAAATTCGTTCGAGAAAGTGAATTAAAAAGGCACAGAGACTCTGTGCATTCAACAAAGAAAATTACTTGTAAATTTTGCGATACATCCTTAACCCATAAAGACAACTTATTGAAACATTTGAACAATAAAAGATGCGAAAGAAAGTTGGAGAAAGAAGCAGGAAAAAGAAAGAGAGTGGATTTGTCTGTATTAAGTAGGAAAAAGAAAACACAGTTGTCTACATCTGCTGAAAATTCCACTGCTGATCCTGAAAATATCTTCTTACCACCAAAAGAGAACGAGAGTGCTTTTCAAAAAGCATATAAAACTTTTAATCTTCCCAATAACGATAGTTCGCTGGAGATAAAAGAGTTTTCTACTCTTAAGAAAAGAAGAGACAATCTTTATTTTTTGCAATGAACTGGAAACTTACAAAGCCTTGAAAGTGAGTAAATGGGTTCATTGCATTTATACTCGAAAGTGACAGATGCTGGAAAAATGATAAAGAACGTAGAATTCAAAACGCCGAATAATGAAGTATTACAAGAAACTAATCACGCCAGACTTTATGACGGTATGTCTGAGAAAATAGTGAAAGAAAGTGAGGATTTTGAAGGTAGAGACTCGGGCGAAATCTTAAGACTCGAAGTCCGCACGAACCGTTATTCTCCATTCAGAGGTTCATCATCCTTCATCGAGGTGCCGAAGCAGATCGCTGAAACAAAGGCAATCATCAATGTCATTAATAAAAAGGACTCTCAGTGTTTCATGTGGTCTATTCTCGCAGCTCTTTACCCCAACACCAGCAACCCCAACAAAACGTCAAGTTATGTCCTCCACCTAAATAAGGTGAACTTTGATTGAATATCCTTTCCAACACCGCTTAATGAGGTGAAAAAATTTTCAAAAATGAACGATATTGGAATAAACATTTATTCTTTTGAAGAAGATTTAAAAATATTTCCTCCCCTCGTTAGTGATATAGTGTTTGAGAAACATATAGATTTTTTTTTTTTTTGCTTTACGTAAAAAATGGAGAGTTTGGACATTATTGTTTATTTAAAAGCTTTTCTCGACTTGTTTCGAAACAACTCTCAAAACATCAACATAAAACATTTATATGTAAAAGATGTTTAAGTGCTTTCCAAACAGAATACAAACTTCTTCAACACAATGAGATGTGTATACATAAAAATCCTGGAAGGGTAGTAATGCCGTCAGAAACAAGTAAGTTTTTAAAATTTAAAAATTTTCAACATTGTTTAAAAATACCTTTTGTTGTATATGCGGATTTCGAGTGTGTAACTAGGAAAACTGATACTTGCTGTCCTAATCCAAACTTTTCCTTTACAAATATTTATGAAAAACATGTCCCAATAGGTTTTTGTTATTTTATCAGTTATCAAGGGGGCATTATAAAGATCCAGTAGTATATAGAGGTATTGATGCCCCAAAAATTTTTATTGAAAAGTTAGAAAAAGATGCAATAGAAATTGAAAATATTTATAAAAAATCAAAACCGTTATTACCTCTTACTGAATCAGAAAAGCAATTGTATGATAATGCTAATAATTGTTATGTTTGTGGTCAAACCTTTCACGAAAACAATATCAAGGTTAGGGATCATAATCATGTTACTCAAAAATTTAATGGCCCTTGTTGCAATAGTTGTAATTTAGCAATGAAAGCCCCCAAATTTTTGCCTGTTTTCTTCCATAATCTTTCTGGATATGACGCCCATATTTTTATTAATGAGTTAGGATATGATGAAAAACAAATTAATTTAATTCCGAACACCGAAGAAAAATATATTTCCTTCAGTAAAATATTTCAAATGATTTTCAGTTAAGGTTTTTAGATTCTTTCAAATTCATGTCTTCTAGTTTGGAAAATTTGATAAAAACACTAAAAAAAGATGAATTTAAATATCTGAAACATTATTTTGATTTAGAAAAAATAGATTTACTTTTAAGAAAATGAGTTTTTCCGTATGATTATTTTGATAGTTTTGAAAAGTGTAAAGATTCTTGTTTACCACTTATTAGCAAATTTTACAATAAACTTAATGAGGAGGCTATAAGTGTAGAGGATCATAATCATGCATGTAAAGTATTTAATGAATTTCATTTAAATAATCTTGGTGAATACTGTGATCTATATGTATAAACAGATGTTCTATTGTTAACAGATCTCTTTGAAAACTTTCGGAAAATATGCATGCAAACTTATAAACTTTTTAGCTATTATAAACATAACTATATAAATAAACTCGTACTTAAATTTTTATTTTCTATCTTTAGTAAAATACTATAAATAAAGTGATTCGTGGCTATTGTATAAGAAACACCTCAGTGTTCTAACTTCCACATCACATCCATATTATTCGTTCAAGTTATCATCGACAGATTTATTCACATAATTTTAAATTTTTGCAATTATTTTAGAGGTTTGCTCTTCTAACATGCTCACACATATAAATCTTCATTCAGGGTTTAAACCAAAAGTCCTGAAATAGAGTACCACTTGAATCCCTTCATCAGTGGTTTATTATGGAGAATAGTTTGTTTTTATAACAGGCAAGTATGATGAAGAAATGGTCATTATTGGAATTTGGATTCATCTTAAGAAGTATTTACTGATCTGCAGTAGCGCACACAGGAATTTTTCAAGGGGGGGTCCGGGGTCGAAAGTTCACCATTCTTGTACCATGCTCCTTTTGATTTTGTCGATTTTCGGGAACAAAACACAGTAAAAAACTAATTTTTGAATAAATAATTAGCATTAATTAATAAAATTAATCATTAATAACAAGTGATTAATTAAAATTTACGTACTATATACTTATAAATATTATCAATCGGAAAAAATATCAAGGGCTTTGGGGGTCCAAACCCCCAGGCCCCCCTTGTGTGCGCCACTGCTGACCGGTGTTGTGTCACTCGAAGCACATCAATTTTCTCCTTTCCTAAAGTATGTTTCCTCTTGTAAAGCTACTGCTCGAAAATTAATACGAAAATATGACATAAAATTATACGTTTTCGAGCAAAAATAAAAATTAGCCATTAAATTATAATTTCCAAAATTTTATTTAGATTTTGCATACGGCAAATACCTGTGGAGGCCTTTTACATGTTTTGAGTGTAAATTATTGGGAAAGGGGATTGATCTTACATTGATTTCCAAATGTAATGGTTTTTATTGCTATGTTAATAAAGAATATTCGATTATTGTGAATTTTTCGATTTATTTTTGGACTGGGGCTAATTTTTTTTCTGAGCTGCACATTTGGAAACTATTGTATTACCATACGTCCTAAAAGGGAAGATTGTGTTTAGAATTAGAATGACGCGTGCATTATATTTCTTAAAATATTTTGGAAGTTTATTTATTTTTATCACACAGAGATCAGAGCATTTATCTTAGAATTTCAGCAATGTTATACTAACTGATACATCAAAAGAATTATAATTTATTGTAACTTAAAAATAAGAAACTAACAAGTTTAACTTCTCTCCATAAAACTAAAAAAAAAAACCTTTTTATATGAAAGATGAAAAAGTAAGAAATAAATGTGTTGTAATTAGTCATAAAAGAACAATTAAATACGAATAAGAATAGTTTTTCCTTATATAAATAAGTTTACCAAGATACATGAATGATTTGCTCCTTGCTGACTTAAACATATGTGTAGTCATAATTTTGTCTTATGTCAACTAATTGTTTGCGTTTTACTAATCAAAATTTTTTTCTAAAAATTCAAAGGATTTAATATTTTATGCTACCAAAAGCAATATATTACAGTTGGAAAAAATATAAATTTTACATTTATTCATTTGTGTATTTAAAGGATTTATTTTTAAGAACACGCAAATAAATCGATAGTTTATTAATGTCTCATTCACAGGAAACATGAGTAATATCGCAATGAGACGGACCTCATTATTTGAATAACAATCAAGTAACGAGGATGATATCCGACCTGGAACCCAGTCGATTATGTTATGACGGCAATGAAAGTACTTTAAGCCTTTAGAAAATTAACGTGTATTAGAGCCCTGCTAGATGATGGAATCCTCAATTATGATCACTCGGCTACCACTGCTGTAAAAACATGTGAAATCTACAATGTGATACTGTTTAAAAAGTGACATTTATTTATGATTTTGAGATATAGTATTAAGTTAACGCCACATTCCAGCCATTTATCACATTTACCGGTCATTTTTAATCGATTGTCATAATTTTCAGCATACATAGGAACAATTAAATCAAAAATGAACATTATCATATATTTTTAATCCTTGAAAAATGCTTGGTGTAAAAATCTAAACTTAATCTTAAGATTCAATAATTATTATAAAATCCAATGCATCAAAACAGAATGAATTATTGAGGCAATAAAAAATGACATTTATCAATGTTTTCATTCTTTTAAAGAATTTTCTTTAAAATTCTTTTTCATAATTAAAAAGAAAGTACACAAAAATTCTTAAAAGAGTGTTATATAAATAGCTGATTAATTCTCAGAGAAGCAATTATAAATTGATTAACCACAATATAGCTTAGTTGAATATTTACATGTCTATTGGTATACAGATGTTCAATAGCTATAATATTTTTTAAACTCACTTATAGTTAATGTAATTTTGTTATTTGTTAAAGAATTATGTATGTGTCTTAAAGCAAATATTTTCCATTATAAAAAGATAGAGAGCTTTAGAGTACTATATGATTATAAAATAGCCCATTATCGATTTGAGATTTTACATTTTGACATAGAGAGACAGGCAAAAATTTTGCTTTTCCTTTCCATTTTTTAAATTCATTGGATGTATCTAAATGTTCAAATAATTATATTATTATTTGTTTTTCAAAATTAATTAATTTAATTATTAAATTAATTAAAATTAAAAATTAACACGATAAAATTTCAGTTTGTATGTAAGAAATTACTGCGTTTAACAGAATAAAAATAAATCTATAACATTTTCAACATTTTAAAACACTTACTGAAAATCAAAATATAAATAAATTTTACCCTGATAAATTAATTTAAATTTGCTTCAGGTTATTATACCTTTGACTGAAATGAAATAAGCGTTTCCTTTTTTGTGCAATAGTTTACATTGTGATTAGTGTTTCATATAATAATCAATGTTTTATACTATTTCATTCAATGCCCTTAATAATACTGAAAAAGAAATCTTGGTGGAATGTGGTTTTAATTCGTAGGAAATGTCTCCTTTAAAAGGAAAAGAAATTTTTTGAACTGAAATCAGTAGTAATTATCACACGCGATTTCCAAACACAAGTTTCTCTAAGAAAAGGAAAATGGGAACTTTCAAACTTAGAAAGATCTACAGTATTTGATAATTTTTTTCATAAAAAAATTATCCAATCCAAAATATCTGAAAAAATAAATATAATCGGAACATAGTCTAACAGATATAGTTACATCTAAATTAAAAAAATATGTTCGTTCTCTTTTTTTCGCCTATTTATTCGTGAGTCACGCATTTTATGTACAATAGTATAAAGAAAGGAGTGTTCGGGGGCGCTCTAAGGCTATTGAACGTTTGAAACTCTGAATACAGAATAAGATGGTTCTTGTAAATGAATATGGAAAGCAAGTCGTAAAATCTTTTATATCAACAAAAAAAGCTTCTCCCCGTTGATTCCTCAGTTTTTGGTCATTGTTGATTATCATATGCCTATTTGGTGTAAGAAAACCTAGAAATGCACATCTGCCTTCTTGTAAATCTTCTAAGGTTACTTTCAAATAGCCGGAAAACTATTCTTCCTCTTATTGCCGTAATAAATCTTTGGAAAGGGCATTTCCTTTTCTGTTAAATTGTCGGACATAGGATAATGCCGACAAAGCCCTCCAAAAAAGCCCCTCTTCTACTTACCCCATCACTTTAAGGACCTGTTCAAACGAAGAGGAGGGGGGATGATATTTGAAGCTAAAGTCTTTCTTCGTTTTGAAAAAAGTAAAGAAAAATGGTTGTCACAGTTATCTGCAACTCGATTGAGGAGTCAGTGCGTTGAGAAGGAAATGTTTTTGTAATTGTTTTGAATGTTGATCGAAGGAGTTGTCTTCGTAGGAATGTTTTGGCTCTACCTTACGCACAAAATCAGTTCATCATCGCACAAAAATCAGAGCAGTAATCTTAGAATTTAGGCATTATGCAATTCTTTTGAAATTTTAAATAAAAAGTAAGGATTATCCAAAGGCTAAGAATATAACTCTTTTTGTACAAAAGTCGAAAAAAATTAAGAATCCCAGTATTTTGTCATTACTCGCAAAAGAAACAATTCAGTACAAAGAATAATAATGTAATTCTTTTATGTAAACAAGTTTACCGAGATACATGAAGCTCCTTGGCAAATTAAAAATGTTTGTAGTCATAATATTTTGTCTTTGATACCAGCTTATTGTTTGTACTTTACTATCAAGTATTCTAAAATTCGAAAGCATTTCCTCTTTTTTACAAATGAAAACAATTTATTACTGTTGAAAATTAATATAATCTTAAATTTCTAATGTGTATTTGAAGAATTTATTTTTAGGAACACGTAGGTAAATTGATAAATTACTAATATTTCATTTACGAGTTCCGTTAGGAACAAAGTAATAAGACGGACCTCGTAATTTAAATGACGATCAAGTAACGAGAACGATAGTCGAGCTAGAGCCCCCACTTCTAATTTCCACACCATGACAACGTAAGGATTTTGACTTAATTTGTATTAGCTCTGTTACATGATGGAACCCCTAATCGTGATTATTTTTCAATAAAAAAACGTGAAGGGACTACAATGTGGCACTATTTAATATGTGCCAACATTTATAGTCTTACAATATTCACATTTTATAGCATAATGCGAAACACCTATCTGCTGTTCATCTCATTTATTTGCCACAGTAAATATTTTATCATAATTTTCAGTATATATAGGAAGAATTAGGTCAACGGAAAATATAATTTTAATTTTGAAAAATACTTGGAAATAAAATTTAGACTTATTCTAAGGATTCGTTAAGTATTATGAATTCTAATATATCAAAACAGAATGGATTAAGAGTACCATGTATTCTGCAAATATATTCTAAAACAGAAAAACAATTATTAAATCATTAACAGTGCAGTTTCCTAAGAATCATAGTTGATTTTTGGCGATGTCCATTGGAATACATATGTTGCAAATACGTACAACAACTTTTAAACCAAACACGTATTTCACGTAATTTTCTTCTTGATTGAAAAAAAAAAGCCCTATGCAAGTGTCTCAAAGTAGATATTTTCATTTAAAAAAAGATAGAGCTTCAAAGTTTTAAACTATTTTAGAATAATTCTTTAACGATCTAAGAAAATCTGAATTTTACATTATGACATAAAGCAAGCACACATTCTCCATTTTCTTTTATTTTATTATTGATTATACATTATTATAATTAATTAAAAATTACGTTACTTTTGACACCTGCGTAAATTAAGTTTGTGTAACAAATTCCTGCATTTAATAGAATGAAAAATGAATTTATAAAAATATACATATTTTAATGCATTTACTGAAAATCAAAATATAAATAAGTTTTACTTAACAAAATTTAATTAATTTTATCTAAAAATAAATTTAATTATTTTTAAATTTAATTATTTTATTGTACCTTTAATTAAAATGAAATAAGTGCTTCTTTTTTTTTTTTTTACCCAATTACACCATTTATTTTTTTAGAATTTAAATGGATAGGCTGGTTAAAGAAACGTATAGAACAAAATACTCAAAGACTAATATATTTTTGAAAAACTTTTTTTCTTAATTAATGAATAATTTTGTATTTGTGTCAGAAAATATTTTAAAAAAAGATATATGGTGTAATTATAAAAAAATTTAAAAATTAATTACTGAATCTAATTGTAAAGATGGAACTATATTTATTGAAAATTCGGTAGAGAGTTTTCTCAACCGGTATAGAAACTAAATGTGATTATAGTTGGCAATAGATTCCAAAAATAGAAGAATATTCGATATTTATCATCTAGTTATTAGTCGTCATGTAAAAGTATTGATACACGTTAAATCTATTGAGGCTCAACGTCTTCTCTTTGGTGTGGTGTGGAATTTAAGACAGGGGTGCCAGCTCAGGTGTCGTCCTCGTCACTTGATCATGTTTCAAAATTACGAGGTCCGTCGCCAAATGTCCTCGTGTAGCTGAACAGAGCGACATTACTTGTCACTCTCTCCATCCGGTTATTGAGATTTTCATCGATTTGCAATTCTATTACCGATTTTAGAATATCTCTATGTAAAGCTAATAATTTATTATATAATAATGGTATCTGTTTGCATTATAATCATTTGCTCCTATTTAAGGGGAAAAAATGTTTATTCCTTAATATGTGTTCTTTGTACATTAAATTGTGTACTTTCAACTGCTTTTTCTAATTTGATCATTTATATTTTGTAATCATATATTATTCCTTAACTCAGTAGCGCAACAGCCCATGAGAGCCAAGACCTGCTGTGCCCATCTCAGTATACGTGACCTTGGGCGCTGAGTTGCGTGAGCAGATGCTTCGGTCATGTCGTCAATATGACGCGAAACTCCCAGTGTTTAGTTCCCAAGCAAGCATGGCACTCATTTATCGACCCACAGAAAGGATGAAAGACTGAGTCAACCATGCCCAGCCCGGGGTTTGAAACTCGCACCTGTGGTGTGGAAACATGATGCACTACTACTCAGAGAGAGAGAAGAGAGAGAGCTTCAATATTATTCCTAAAATAATGTATTTTCTGTGTGTATGTGTGATCAGCTTATACTTTTTACCAACATTTAACATCTTTAAAATGTTTTACTTTGAGTGAGATTCAACGAGTTTAAAAAACTAACATTTTGTTCAAAATCTGTATGTCATTTATAGAATTTATAAAGTTTTGACTATACATTTTATAGCATCAAAATCAATGTTAATACTTATATAAAAAATTTCTCTTAATATTACCTTTTTCTATTACAAAGTGGTAAAAGTTTAAACAGTCTTTAAAATCTTAAGAATAAGTAAAGTGTTTATTATCAGTTATAATTTCTTTTTTTTCTTTATCATATAAAGAAATTTTCGCATCTTTAAACAAATTTCCCTAAATCCAACAAATTTTAATTTTTAAAAGCATGAAACTCAATGTCAGCATCTCTTTTGTTTTCCAATTAGGTTGTATTACGATGACTTAATGCCAAGAAATAACTTTCGCATTTGAAATAATCCAAGCAAAAAAGCAGGCGCTATTGCATATTAGAAGTCATTAATTCCGTTCAAACTCACCCGCCCCTCAAAAAAAAATTTATTACTACACTTAATAATAAAACTTGTTGTTTATTGGAAACTTAATGTACATTCCATGATCATACTATAATTTCAAATATTTTTCCTCAGTTCCTTATGTATATAAAAATAAGCCAATTTTTAAAAAATAGCGCTTAAAATCCCATTCACGTTTGAGCAAGGAAATTATCTGAAAAGAGAGAAAAATACAAGTGCAGTTCTGTAAAAGAGCCGTGCTTAATTGACCGCACAGGCGGGGGGAGGGAAAGCCACTCTCTGAAGAGGGGAGGGGAGGTGTTGGAAGAGCAGGAACAGGTATGACGTCACTTCCAGGGAGGGAGAGAGATGCTTGAACTCGTTTTCGATTTTCGACCACGACCTTGAACTGAGTGGAGAAGAAGCAAAGTGAAACAGTACTATTGAAATTGAGGCACCACAAATTCTAATGTTTCCGTGTTATTTAGCAACCAATATGTCAATTAGTCAACAATGTATCATATTCGAATTTTAAGGTATCCGACTACTTGCGACAACTTTTTTTTGAAAAAAAGGAGATATGGAGATCTTTTTGTGATTTTTATATTTATTTAGTATATTTTAAGGAAAAAATTCTAAAATTGGTAAAAGAAAAAAATTATTATTATTAAAATGGGAAAAACTAGTAAAAATGTACGAAAAATTACATAAACGGGGCCCGCTCTGTACAAAGATTTTATGAACAAATTCTCAATTTTTCAATTTTGATGTGTTACTTTGTTATTCCTGTTTGAAGTGACCTTCACGATAAGAGATATTTTAATTTTTACAAAAACTAGAGCACTTTATCTAAGTCATTATACGAAATTGCTTAAAAAAACATTGACTATATTCACATAAAGAACTGCAAATTTTGAAATAAAACAGTTATTGATAAATCTGAAGATTAAAACACTTCTACTGTTATGCAAGACTTAAGCAAAATATTTCATTTAATTATTTTCAAAACTTTTTGAGCAATCGCGGTCCCCGTTTGAGTTTTTCGAAAAAAACACATTTCGAGTAAAACGCATTTTAAAGTTTGACACCTTGTGTAAAGTTATGGCATTTGCTTTTACTAAAACGCTTGTAGTTTTTGTTCTAGTGGAGGGAAAATAAAGTACTTGGTATTGTTATTAAGTTAATAAAATGGTCTATAAAAGAAAGTCATAAAAAATTTGCCAAATTTGGAAAAAATCATGGTTTTAGGGTAGTCGGATACGTAAAACTATGTTTTAGATTGTCACATTTCAAAACTATTTAACAAAATAACTAATGTACTCGTGTATGTGATCAGATGCATTAAATGTGTTTTAAAAAAATAATTCAGTTTTTGCATTGAATTTACCAAATTTGTTAAAAAAAAGTCATGTGTTTTACAAGTCCCAATTTCATTTAGGTTATACTCTTTTTGTATGATATTTCGTTATTTACACGCTTCTTTAAAAAGTTTATGTATATATATATATATATACATATAATGCAATTATTTATGAAATCAAAGGGCCTTTCATTTCAGCAAAAAATGCTACAGTTGCAATTTGATAAAATTATATGTGTCATCACCCACACTTTGCGATATTCAATGCTTCACCATAATCTCACACAGTTTGCGTGATTAAATTTTTATACCTTATGAAATAGGATTAGTACAATTTACTGTATTTAACATTAAATGAAAAGTAATTGATTTACACTATTGAACTGTGAATATTATCTTTGATTCAAAAGTAATTTTTTTCCCACTTCAGAATTTATCAAAAAGAACACGGAAGAGTAACAAATAGAAAGTAATACTATTGAATGGTTGAATAAATAAACTATTTTCAGAGTACATGCATGTTTTGAAGATTTAAGAAACAGAAAAAATAAGATTATCATCCTTACCCCCCCCACTCACACACACTAATCAGTAAAAATGACGCTTTTATGACTGTCTAAAAAGTTTGGGAGGAGGAGGAGAGTTGGAACTCAATAATTAAATTAAACAGGAATTTAAGTATATAGGTAAACGTGTTGTAAAATTTTAGGGACATTCTTAGAAATAAAATTTTATTTTTATAATTAGATACATTTCTATGGATAAACTCTATTTAAAATTAGCAAGGGTATAAAATTACGGCCAGAAAATCTCGTAAAAAATTCTAATAACTTTTTTTTAAAAAAAATTAAAACATGCTTTTTATACTTAAATTAATATAAATTTAGATGTGCTCTTTTTTAGTAATTTGTAAATAATTGGCCGTATGATTTTTAACATAGTACAGAGATGCATCCCTTGTATTTAAAATAATTTACTGTAAAGAAACAATTGTGTGAAATTGTGGTTTCTATTATTGCTAAGGCAAAAAATATTTCAATAAACCTTTTCGTTCATTTTATAGGCATTTAATTAAGGGAATTTATTTTTAATTCGGCGTTTAATATAGTTATTTTAGAAGATGAAACCATAAGAGAGTATCCTATGGTTTCTTACGGAACGAGAATTCTTGCATTTTAAATTTTTTCTTTATAAGAAAACTTATTGCGTGTAGAGAGAATTTAGACTTTTCATACCATTTCATTAAAAACTATAACATAGGCAGTACGTAATTCAATTTTTGTCTTGTTCGAACTGGAATTTCATTAGGTTCAAAAAAAGAATTGCTTTCACAAATATGTATTTATACACTGCTCAAAATAATTAAAGGATATTGCGGTTTTAGGTGGATCTTGTGGCTGGGAAACTTTTTAGCTGATTCATACATGGTCGACAGACGTAGTAGGTTATATGAGAATAAATTACACATGTTTGGCAGAAAAAAATGCATTTTATTGCGCATTTGTGTACAAAAGGAAAAAAACACGATTTTGGCATATGAGAAAAAAAGAATAAGAAAAGGTGTTTTCTTCAAAGGAAATCATTTTCAGTAGGGGGTATGGTTTCCCCGGACGGCCAGCAACGTTGAGCACCTTTGAGGCATGGAGTCAATGAGGCTATTAATCACGAGTTGGGGTATTCTGTCCCACTCTTCCAGAAGAGCTCTTCCCAGTTCTTGGAAAGTTTGTGGGGGTGGTTGGCGGCCAGCAACTCATCATCCTAGAGCGTCCCAAACGTGCTCTATTGGTTCATGTCTGGAGAACACGCTGACCATTCCATTCGTATGATTCCTTCCTCGAAAAGGGAATCCTCCACGAGGTTAGCACGATGTGGACTGCTGTTTTCGTCCATTAAAATGAAGTCCTCTCCGATTGCTGCAGCGTAAGGGACTACAATAGGTCTGATGATCTCATCCCTATATTGGCGAGCAGTCAGAGGTCCATCTCAAATGATGTAGAGGTATGTGCGCCCGTCAATGGAGGTGCCACCTTACACCAACACTGCTCCACCAACAAATCGGACACTTTCGTGCACGAACGCAGGATTATTCCTACTGCCACGGTCCCTCCAGATAAAAATACGCCTATTATCCGGATGAACAGAAAAATGGGACTCGTCAGTAAAAAGAACATTGCTCCATTCATTTCTCCTCCAGTTCACATGCCCTGTTGCTCACTGCCTGCGGTCGCGACGATGCCTTGATGTTAGTCTAACACATACTAGCGGTCGGCGAGCATACAGACCTACACCATGAAGCCAGTTTCGGACAGTCTGAGTTGAAACCGTGGTGCCAGTAGCCGAGCGAAGGTGTTGTGGGAAAATGTGGGAGAAGAGTAGCGTTCATATTTCGGTGTCTCCGAGCCATTAACTTTAAATAACGATCTTCATTGGGCATTGTTGCCCGTCTAGAACCTTGTCCTTGTCTTCGGCCTGCACTTTCAGCCTCCAAAAAACGGTTCCAGATCCTGGAAATCACACACTTTGTGACACTCCAATGGCTACTTCGGTTTGAGTTTGGCCCCTTCTAACTTACCAACACCTCTCCAAGCTTCTGAATCGGTTAAATGACTTCGTTGAGAAATCGTACTCATCGAAACAAAGCCGTCACTGAATGTCGATCATCCTTGTCTTCATTTCAGTTGAATGTCATATTTCATTCGCTGCCACTGAAGCGACATTTTTGACGTCGAACTCAAAATTAGCATACTCCACAGTTTGAAAATCAGAAAAATTTGCATTTGTGATTCTCTTCTTCCATTTTTCGGCAAAAAAATTTCGCTTATATCTTTATTTTATATAAAACTTACAATATCCTTTAATTGTTTTGAGCAGTATATATGAATAATTACATTTAGCAGTAACAGGTAATTGTAATCCACTTTTTCATTATTTTATTTGGCATAAATTTAGTCGAGTTTATACATTATATGTGTTGATATATGATTATACTATGGAAGGATATATACTAATTTCCGTTTGAAAATGAGTTTAATTTATAATCTGATCTAGCTTTCAAGTATAAGAAAAAAATTGTTTCTAGTTAATTTTGGAAGTCTGCTTTTTCATTTTTAGAGAGAGAGTTTGATATAAAGTGATAAAATATTAAGCTTTTAAAAATTGTCCGTTTATATTAAACAAAAATATCAGAGAAACTCGATTCATTGCCAGAGTGAAAACCATAGCTTCCGGTCAACCCGTCATTCGGCTTGTATCATTATGAATATACATACATATTGAATTGTTATTAAAAAAACAAGTATTTACGATTACGTAACGATTAAAATGTAATTTGAAGAACCACAGAATGAGCGAAACAAATAACTGATTTAATAAAAATCTATCAATGAATATTCAGTGCACAAGCTATCTAAAATTATAAATAAACATTATATTTTGTAGAATAGAAAACTAAATACGAAAATAAGCTTTTCAAATCACTTTAGTAAACGCTTTTTATTCTGTATCAAAAAACTTACCCTTTAGATTTATAGTAATAACATTTGTGTTTATATTTGAAAATTTTCAATGTCCTAGCCTATGCCTAATGAAAACAATTAATTGTCTTTTGAACTGGTTAAAAAAATTTTCATAAGGTAAATTTTTTAGTCATAGATCATCCTTTTTTATAGTACTGACAAATGGTATAGTTTTAATCACAAAAGAAAAAAGTTGGTTTTCCGTCTTCAAAAAAAAGTTAAGGCCTTACGATTTAATTGCACTAAAAAATCAACATTTTTATATTTGTTTCATATTATAGTATTTCGTATTACTGTGTAAGAAGAGTATCCGTGCCAAATCTCTGGTCTGAAAAAAATTATTTTCAAAAGTTACGGGCAAATTACTTTATTTAAGTACCGTCGTGCTTTCGGATGTTCCTTTTGAAGGTACTTTGTGACATCTCTAACCACTGGTCTTCAAAAGGTCCTGAAGAATACAATGTTTATCAAAAATTAGTATTGGATGAATAGAAAAGAACTAACAATTTATTTTGTACGTTGAGATTCAGGTATCAAGATTATTTACTCGAATACTGCACTAATTTTTTTTCTTAAAATAAACTTTATTGATACTATCAATTTTCATTAATTATGCTACATAGTCTCAATAATTTTAGATATTCAGAAAGAATAATAAAGCATTTTCTTTGTATTGTAAGCACGGAAGACATGTCTTTGCTAATAAAATCGCAGTTAAGGAAAATTTCATTTAAAAAGCCAAAGAACATTTGAAACACCTTTTCTTATAGAATTTCCAGAAAGATGGCAGCACTATTTTAGGAGCTTAACATTAGAGTTCTTTTAAATAAATGTACAGGATATAGATGACAGCACTGTTATACTACTTTTCAGTTTAAACTTTTAATTTATTACATTTCAACGAGATGGCAGCACTAGACTCCTTCTTTTAAATTTCAATCGTATTGACTACAAATATATAAAAATTTCGATACAAATAAAGCATTCCCTCCAACATTTAACGTAAATGACTTATTAATACTGAATGTTTAAACTTTCTTTTTATACACTATACAATTCTTTCGTGCATGAGTGTGCAAAATTAAAAGTTTTTTCTTCAAATTTTCTTCATTGGTCCAATTTCCAAACTGCATTGCATTCGTTTTCCTCCGTAAATGTAATTGTGATTATTATTATTAAAAATACCGAACTAGATCATTTACATATCTGAAAGACTTCAAAGATAATTTATAAATACCGTATGATTTTAAAATGTCTTCTATTACTTTTGTGACACAATTTTAAAAAAACCTTTTTCATCAAGCGAATTATCGCGTTTTTTCTTTCTAAATAAGGTTTAATAAATGTTAAATGTTATTCGAAAAGGTGGCATTGAAGAATTTTTAAGAAGTATGTCTATTATTTTTTATAGTCGTATGCTCAGCATGTATCCCTCACACACGCCATACTATCAATTAATGATAGGAATTTAATTATAATTATAGTTGCTCACACATATCTGCACGCAGAATTTTTTTGAATAAATTAATTTTTTTCTTGTTTATATTTGAATATTTTCAATGTCTTAGCCTATGTCCAATGAAAACAATTAATTGTCTTTTGAACTGGTTAAAAAAATTTTCATCAGGTAAATTTTTTAGTCATAGATCATCCTTTTTTATTGTACTGAGAAATGGTATAGTTTTAATCACAAAAGAAAAAAGTTGGTTTTCCGTCTTCAAAAAAAATTAAGGCCTTACGATTTTATTGCACTAAAAAATCCACATTTTTATATTTTTTTCATATTATAGTATTTCGTATTACTGTGTAAGAAGAGTATCTGTGCCAAATCTCTGGTCTGAAAAAAATTATTTTCAGAAGTTACGGGCAAATTACTTTATTTTATGTACCGTCGTGCTTTCGGATGTTCCTTTTGAAGGTACTTTGTGACATCTCTAACCACTGGTCTTCAAAAAGTCCCGAAGAAAACAATGTTTATCAAAAATTAGTATTGGATGAATAGAAAAGAACTAACAATTCATTTTGTACGTTGAGATTCAGGTATCAAGATTATTTACTCGAATACTGCACTAATTTTTTTTCTTAAAATAAACTTTAAATAATAATCGATATAAATTATAAACAATGGTTACTTTATTAAAAAATGTTTGTTTCCTTTAGAGTCGAACAGGTTTTCTTTCTTTGCTAATAAAATAGCAGTTAAGGAAAATTTCATTTAAAAAGCCAAAGAACATTTGAAACACCTTTTCTTATAGAATTTCCAGAAAGATGGCAGCACTATTTTAAGAGCTTAACATTAGTGTTCTTTTAAATAAATGTACAGGATATAGATGACAGCACTGTTATACTACTTTTCAGTTTAAACTTTTAATTTATTACATTTCAACGAGATGGCAGCACTAGAATCCTTCTTTTAAATTTCAATCGTATTGACTACAAATATATAAAAATTTCGATAGGAATAAAGCATTCCCTCCTACATTTAACGTAAATGACTTATTAATACTGTGAATGTTTAAACTTTAAGTATTTATTGAATTGAATTGTACTTGAGAAAATTTGCAATGTCAAAACAAAAAATTTTGACTTTGTACAGTACAATGTGTGTGTGTGTGTGTGTGAATGTTTGTTTTCTCCTATGAAAGTGAATAAAACTGAAACGACATGCAAAAAAGAGGGAATTGAAATTATTGAAGAAACAGAAACAACTACACAGTTGGATGCAAAAATGGTTTTTTCCAAGTGAGGAAATTTTTATTCCAGAAATTGAATGGATTATTGAAAAAACCGGCAACTTTAAAGATACATACTCTTGGGACCCCAATAAACTTAATACTTCCATTATCCATCCTGTAAATGTTGAAACCCAAAATATTCAGAAAAATAAGTCATTTGAATCAGAAGAAAAATGTGCAGAGGGGGTCTCCTTACCCACTTTTAGCAAAGAAATTATTATTTACCCAAATGATGCATTAAATAAATCAAACAACTTGCAGAATGGCAGTAATGAACACATCCTAGGGAAAAAAAGGATGTTAAACAATTCATGTAAGAATATTGTCAGTAAAATTTTCAACAGTTTATCATTTTTAGTAAAGTATTTTGATTGTATAGTTGACTGGTATCTTGTACGTTTAGTATTTCAAGTAGTGACTGAAATTAGATTTAAATTTCTATTTATGCCTGAATCCAATCAAATAAACATTTTGAAAAAATTATTTGAACATTTTACTTCACCTCGTTAAAAAATTGATCCAGATAAATTGTTCTTCATAAAGGATAAGTTAAGTGATGAGGAGGAAAACTTATTGTTTATGGCCTATGCAATTTCTTGTGAGGGAAAGTTACACTATAAAAATTTGTGCGAGAAATTCTTTAGGCGTAACAAAGAGATGCCTACATAGATGAAGACTGCTTCCTCAGCATTGAACCACATTGGTAGCCTAGATTATCTCTTCCTGATCAAGTCTGGATGTCTTGAGCTTCAGCCTTTTCAGGTTCCAGAATTGGATTTGAAAAACTTTCTCGAAATATCAAAGTTTAAGCACATTGATAAAAATACTGATAAACCAACTTTATGTGCAGAGAAGATTTCAGAAAAGAAGATACAAACTTGTAGCGATAATAGTTCAGTAACTCGTTGTACTAAAACCATTTTAAAAAATCTAGATTCTGATTGTGGCTACCTTTCCCAAAAAATACAAGCTGGAGTTATCTTTATTTTACAGTACAATCATCTGCAAGCAGACGTTCTACTTTTGAAAGTTCTGTTGCATGCTTTAGATGAAAATCAAATTTATGTTAATTTATCTGACAGAGATCAAACAAAGTTTTTGAGAAAATGTTTTCATATTTTTTCAATTGAAGAGGAATGTGTAGTTTTACCTTCCTTTTCAAGTACCCCTGGTGTTCAGCTAAAAAAGGAAGAAAAAACGTTGTTGATTGTGATATTCATGTTATGCAAGCATACAAAATTACATTATCATTACATTTTCAAAGAGCTTAAAAATCAAGTTCTCATTCCATTCACTAACAAAGAGCAGAGTCACTATTTTCAAGAAAGAAGTGACCATTTTCACATAGAAGATATCGGAGATGTTAGTGTGAAAAATCTTCCAGATATAAAATTAAATGAATTTCAATTTCATGACTTTTTCCAAATAAGTGCAATGGACTCTGTTGACAGCTATCCAAATAATGCAATAATAGCTCCAAGTTCTAATCTTCATAGAGCATATGGAGCATCTTTGAATGAAAAATCTAATGTAAACTGGGAAAATCATAAAACCCAACATGCAATTGATCAAATGACACAAGATAATTTTTCGGAATAGGAGAAAATGAATAAGATGCATGAGAAAATGAGGAGTGCTGTCTTATTTCTTTTAAATTATTTTGAATTAGAATTTGGATCCCATCTTATATGTATCCTTCTTCATGTTTTAAAAGATGTTAGAAATTATTTCTTGAGTTTCGAAGAATCGGATAAAAATAAATTTGTCCAGAAAAGTCTTTCTTTTCTTGAAAATAACCGTTATCATATTTCTTCAAATGATGATTGTTCTTCTCTATTTTATTTGAGCAATAATGAAGAAGAAATGTTGTTTCTTGTGTATATTCTAAGCCATGAAAATAAATTGCATAGTCTAGAAGTATTTGATATTTATACATTGTGTGACAGAAAAAAGCCAGTTACCTTAGCAACTCATATTGAACTATATAAGTATTTTTCTAAAAGTAAAGAATTTACATTGGATTCAAATGGCTTTGTGAAATTAAATAAACAATTTGTAATCAGACAAAATTCTGCAATTTCATCAGTGGATTGTATATCACCTTATGCTGTTCCCTCCAAATCATCACCATTAATTTCTACTTCAAATCGAGAATCAGGCATAATTAATGCACTGAAGAAGAATAAAACGTTCATGACTGGCAATCCTATTTTGGATAAAAATTTAAAGCGTTCAAACAGTTTTCAGGCAATGTATGGATATATCAAAGAATCATCTATCTTTATATATATATATATATATATATATATATATATATATATATATATATATGTAACCTTTTAAGTCTTACACACATGAACATATTGTAAGAACGATCTTCTATACCCTGAATCACAATGAAAAGTTTTGTGATAGTGATTGTGTAAAAGTGTTTTTTAATTTTGATATCAATGTAAAGAAACACGACTCTTTGAAATATTCTCTGAGTGAAGAAGAAAAGAATTTATTGATTTTACTTAAACTACCATAGATCAATATAGCCGATGCATGTAGGCACTTCCAATGCCTGACATTCGTGCAGAAAGAGTAGCAGATAACATACTAAATGGCTGTTATTCTCGTTCAGAATCAACATTAGTAATTACCACAGATCACGGAACACAGCTCGAGGGTCAGCTCTTTCAAAATTAATGGGAGTGAAACGCAACAAAACTACATCATACCACCAACAAATAAATGGTATTATAGAACGCTGGCACCGTACTCTTAAAGCGAGCATAATGTATCATGAAAACGAAAGTTGGATGAGATCACTTCCCATAATATTGCTCGTATTGAGAACAATTTGGCGCACCGATTTTAAAAACTGAACCGGCAGAATTACTTTATGGTAAAAGCGTTCATTTACCATGCGATTTCTTTAAAGATACCCAGTTTCAACTTCAAACTGAATTCTTTTAAACACTTAAAACAACCATTAATTATTTCAAGACTACTTTGTGCTGGAGTGTTATTATCTGGCAATTGTGCTATCGTACAAAATACAGCTTGTAAATTTCTATATGTTAACCACGAAACATTTTCTGAAGTTTCTTTAAATAATTGTCAGAAAAAAGAATGTTGGAGGAAAATAAAACTTTTGTTCCATGCTGAAAAATCAATGCCTTAGATATCTCTAAGGAAAGTTTTGTCGCTTAGAACCTGACAAGCTTAAGTTTGCGAAAAAGGAATTCAAGTTTATGCGTGAACAAGGCATTTTCAGAATTTCTAATACACCCGTAGTCTAGCCCATTACATCTAGTAAGAAAGAGAACACAGGGGACTGGAGAACTTGTGGGAATTATCTAGCTTTGAATGCTGTAACGCTTCCAGATTAATATTCCATTCTTTACCTATATGATTTTTCACATAATTTCATTGATAAACTAAAATTTTAACTGTCAATTTTACAGAGTCTACCGTCACATACCAGTTGAACCATCTGACACAGGAAAATTTCTGCCACCTGGACATCATTTTGTTTGTATGTTTTCCCCAGAATGACTTTTGATTTGCGCAATGCTGCTCAAACATTTACACGATTTCTTCATTCCGTACTACTGGGATAAGATTTTTGCTTCAGCTACGTTGATGGTATTCTCGTTGCGTCAAAAGATGATGAAGCCCAACGTATCAGTCATCTTAGAAAAGTTGCAAGATTTTCTACGTCTTCAGGATACTGGCATTGTTATGAAGTTCTCGAAATGCCAATTTTTAAAAACTGAAGGTGATTTCTTAGGCCAGAGTTGTGGAATCTCTTTGGATCATCTTGCCATTTTTCCTATATACATGTTTAATGAGGTACACATGCTCCGACAGATAATATTGACTAGAGGATTATTGGGGAAGAATTAAAACTAAATACTTTATAACAATTCAAAACAAGTCTCTCCTAATTTACTATGAAAAAATACATTTGCATTGTATGGTTATAAATGTATTATAGTTATACTTGTAAATCAAATTAAAGTAACATTAGTGTGACTGCTGTTGCAGATTGGATGATAAATAACTTACATTAGAATTGTAAAATGTTACTTTTAGCCGAATGTATGCTCAATTGGGGTCATCTGCCAAAAGATTTCAAACTAATTATTCTTACTGTGGTTCACTTTTTCAACAAGAGAATTTGTGATTTGTTTCAAAATGCCGTTTTACAGACGCTCTCTGATCGGCATACCACTGTTCCAGAACATAAGACACACACCGGTTTGTTGCTTTTACTAATATATAATGCCATATCTCTAGTGTCATCGAGTTTGGAATTATCTGTTACATTTACTATCTTCCTCTTTTCGTTGTTTTTCAGAACTAGCTATGTCGAATAACAGTAAAATCGTAAACTTAGCACAAATAAACTTTAACATGCAGCTGAGTCACCGATATGAAATATGCTGTGCGTAAAGAAACTTCGCATCTTAAGCAATTGTAGACCACGGGGTAACTAAAGCAAGGCAATAACAAACGAGTGTAGTTCCCGAAATCGATCCCTTGCGTTTGTTCGTAATACTTCATGATGAATTTAGTTAATTTCAAATAAAATTCTAAACATTTTAATCTCCTACATTGTGTTGCGTGCCATCTGTGGCACTTGTGATACTGGTTCGCCATCCCTGTCTTAGGCCCTCATGTTTCTGTCAATGGCTCTCAGACATCAAAGGAAAGAAAAAAAGTAATCAGAGGTTTCAGATTCCAGAGACTTTAAAAGAGTTGTGAAGGTACTTAGGAGTTATCAATATCCACCATTGGTTTATTCCTAATACTGCAGAAAATCAAGCCATTCTTAGAAACTCTTTAAAAGGAGAGAAAAATAATGAAAAAAGAAAATTCATTGTTGAGAACAGTCAGTTCAAACATTCGAAAATAGCAGGCGGCGAGTATGTAAAGAGACAATACTCGTTCACCCATCAGAAAATGCGAACATTTCCTTAGTGGTTAAAGCATCTGATAATGGCTACCGTACCGCGCTGCAACAATTAAAGCCTTGGGTCTAAAACGTCTTAAGTCTTAATTTCCTTTCAAGAAAACTAACTGATCCCCTAAATTGGTACAACACTTATGACAGAGAGTTGCTGGCTGTATATTCTTCTGTAAAATACTTTAAACATTTTTTGAAAGTTAGAAATTTCACAATCATCACCGACCATAAGCTTTTAACTTATGCATTTTACAAGAAACTGTATAAAGCTCCCTCTCATTGAAAAAAAGACTTCTGGAATATATTGCCCAATGTACTGTCTATGTTCAGCACGTACCTGGAAAAGACAACATCATAGCCGATGCCCCGTCACGAATGGTCGAATTGCATCTTCAAACAGCAATTTACTACGCAGGTATAGCAATGACAAAGGAAATGGACACGGAGTTAAAAGACATTCTAACTTCCCATAACTCTTCTCCAAAATTAGAAAAAAGTTTTAACACTTCGCTCCAAATTCAATATATTCTAAAATTGCTCTGCCGAGAGAAGAGACTTTAAGTTCCAGAAACATTCCGGAGAATTGGTTTAACAATATCCATAACCTAGCACATCTTGCAATAATTTCCATCACCAAATTTTTGTCATCAAAATTTGTTTGGCCATCAATAAATAATGACGCAAGATCTTGGGCAAGAAGCTGTATAATGTGCCGAATGTCCAAAGTCACGAGACAGCTACAGAGTGTTTTGCAGCCATATCACACTGTCGCTTACCGTATTACAGAATTCAATTTTGATATTATTGGTCTATTACCATCATCTAACAGATTTCGTCCGTGCTTCACTACCATACATGAATATAGCCGATGGATGTAGGCACTTCCAATGCCTGACGTTCGTGCAGAAAGAGTAGCAGATAACATACTAAAAGGCTGTATTTCTTGTTCGGAATCATGATTAGTAAATATCACAGATCATGGAACACAGTTCGAGGGTCAGCTCTTTCAAAATTAATGGGAGTGAAACGCAACAAAACTACATCATACCATCAACAAATAAATGGTTTTATAGAACGCTGGCACCTTACTCTAAAAACGAGCATAATACGTCATGAAAACGAAAGTTGGACGAGATCACTTCCGATAATATTGCTCGGATTGAGAACAATTTGGCGCACCGATTTTAAAAACTGCACCGGCAGAAATACTTTTTGGTAAAAGCCTTCATTTACCATGGGATTTCTTTAAAGATACCCAGTTTCAACTTCAAACTGAATTCTTTTAAACCCTTCAAACAACCATTAATCATTTCAAGACTACTTTGTGTTGAAGTGTTATTTGCTGGCAATGGTGGTATCGTACAAAATACAGCTTGTAAATTTCTATAAGTTAACCACGAAACATTTTCTGATGTTTCTTTAAATAATTGTCAGAACGAAGAATGTAGGAGGAAAATAAAACTTTTATTCCCTGCTGAAAAAGCAATGCCTTAGATCATTCTCAGGAAAGTTTTGTCAATTAGCACCTGACAAGTTTAAGTTATCGAAAAAGGAATTCAAGTTTATGCTTGAACACTTCCCATTCTATATTTAGCACGTACCTGGAAAATACAACATCATTACCGATGCCCCGTCTCGAATAGACGAATTGCATCTCCAAACAGCAATTTACTACGCAGGTATAGCAAAGACACACACAGGAAATGGACACGGAGTTAAAAGTCACTCTAACTTCCCATAACTCTTCTGCAAAATTAGAAAAAAGTTTTAATATTTCGCTCCAAATTTAATATATTCTAAAATTGCTCTGCCGAGAGAAGGGACCTTAAGTTCCAGAAACATTCAGGAGAACTCTGTGTTCAACAATATCCATAACCTACCACATCTTGGAATAATTTTCACCACCAATTGTCACAGATCATGGAACACAGTTCGAGGGTCAGCTCTTTCAAAATTAATGGGAGTGAAACGCAACAAAACTACATGATACCATCAACAAATAAATGGTTTTGTAGAACGCTGGCACCTTACTCTTAAGGGGGCATAGTACCTTGCGAGAACAAAAATTGTTCGTTGTCATATACATGTTACGATTCATCATAAGTTAACAAATTTTGCTAATTTTGATCTGAATTTTATATACACTGTGTCGCAAAAAAATATATGCACCCAGAAGAAATCAAGCTACAATCACGAAACTCGGCAAGAATGTAGTCTGGTAAGAGATATGCAAATGATTAAAATTTCGAAGCCAATGAGACAAGGCTAAGTGTGCTATGCGCATATTAGTTGCGCAACTGGGAGAGTTTAAAAGCATGAGTACGAGCGCCGTACGGCTATCCAAACGAATCTGATGACTTTGATAGACGATATTGAGACTTAGGATGCCTCTAAGACGTAACCGGCGGCAGTACGAGCAGCTGACGGACTTTGATAGGGGCCGTATAATAGGCCTCAGAGAAGCAGGTGGGTCGAATAGACGTATCGGCCGCCACCTCGGTCGGAGCGATATGGTAGTTGCTCGGTGTTGGCAACAGTGGATCACAGAAGGTAGAGTGTACCGTCGCGGAGGGTCAGGACGTCCCAGGAACACAAATGATCGCGAGGATCGTGCAATCAGAAGAGTGGCCACTTCGGCACCAACAACGTCGCTAGCATCGATTCAACGCCACTTACCTCCTTCCAGACATCCAGTGCCATCAAGAGAAACCATAAGGAGACGACTGACCGAAGTTGGCTTGAGGAGCCGACGTCCGCTAAGACGCTTACCACTGACCCCACATCATAGGCAGTGTCGACTGGATTTTTGCCGACCTCGGGCAACTTGGAGTGTGACAGACTGGAGACGTGTCATCTTCAGTGATGAATCCCGATTCAGTCTCAGTGCTGATTACCACCGCACACGTGTCTGGAGGCGCACCGGCCAGCGGTCCGATCCGGCATTTATTGTCGAGCGGCATACAGCAATTTCACAAGGTGTGACAGTGTGGGGAGCAATTTCTTGGGACACGCGATCATCTTTAGTGGTCCTTCAAGGCACTTTGACAGCTCGCAGATACGTGGACGATATTTTAACGCCGATTGTGCTACCCATGCTATCAAGTCACCCAGGTGCCATTTATCAACAGGATAATGCTCGTCCACATACTGCGCGACTCTCCCAACAATGTCTTCAAGGATATGACGTCCTACCATGGCCTACCAGGTCACCAGATCTTTCGCCAATAGAGAATGTCTGGGACGCGCTGGGAAGGCAACTGCAGCCGTCCCGAGATACAGGAGAATTAACTGCGCAGATGCAAAGACTATGGCAGTATCTTCCACAGGGGTCATAAGTGATCTAATTGAATCGATGCCACGCCGAATTTCGGCTTGTATAGCTGCCAGAGGTGGCTTTACTACTTACTGATTTTTAACCTTTTGCAAGCTGTAACCGCTTAATAAAATGATATTTTGCTCTGAATTTTTAATCATTTGTTTATTTTCATATACACTACATGCATACCAAATTTCGTGAATGTAGCTCAATTTCTTCTGGGTGCATATATTTTTTTGCGACAGAGTGTATTATCTATAACAATGTATAAACTTGAAGAAAACTAGAGAAATTTTGTTCTTTAATAAATACAATATTTTAAAAAAGAAGATAAATATATATACCAAATTGTAAAAAAAAAATATTACTTACCTCCTGTTCCCGCAAGATAATTTTTAAATTATACACTTTAGAATCTCAATTTTTGCATTAAATTGAATTTAAATGTAACCTTTATTCTGTGTGTTTGTGTATACCACTTAATTGAAAAGTATCTTATATATTTTTTTTAATATTTTTTAAAATTAAAAAATTCATAAAAAATATTTTTTTTTTTAAATTTCAATTTTTATACAGTTGCAAATTAAAATGTATTAAACCATAAAACATAATTATGGCATACAGAATTAAGATCTATGACTAGAATATGCATGCCAATTTTTGTAGCTCTAGAGTAAAAACTTTTTTACAATCTTGCGGGAAAGTGTAAAAAATTGAAACTGAGAAAATCAAGTTTAAAGAATGACATTTCAATATTTCAAATAAAACTTAATACATAATATTTAAAATGATCCTGCTTCATATGTAGGACCTTCTAGTTCTGCAAAATGCTCATTTGTGGCTTTTTTTCTCATTCTGCTAGCCCTACGGGCCTTTAATGTATATGATTTTGATTTAATTTCGGCATTTTTTATGCGTGCATAATTGGCCTTAAAGGCAGAGGTAACAGTAAAATGTCCTATTTTAAAGCCAAGAGCTTTCATTATCTTTATACGTCCCGTCATTCCCTCATTAAACATCCCTATAGCCTCGTTTACTGCTATATCTACAATATTTTTAGATGACCCAGAAATTTTGGGGCAGTACTTCCAAACAGTCGAGTTGAACGACTCATTAGCGTTTTGTGTTTTACCCACCACACATTTTTTCAGCAATTTTGGTGCAGATAGTTCTGCTATTATAGGCTTTATTTCATCCATTACGGCAATTGGCACAATATTTTTATGTTTGAATAAAGAAGCACTATTCGTAGCAACTGCCTTTTGATATTTGCACCACGAAGTATCACCAATTGGGCAGAAGTGATGCATAGGTTCCTCATCAGTGGACCTATAATGACAATAAATTGTCCATATGGCCTGACGCATATCACTAACGGAGCTATTATTCTGTCTAATAGCATTGCCATAATAGGTGCTAATTGTATCAATGAACTTATCAGTCAGACGATTTTTACCGCTGATACTCTTACCGTCTGATAATTTTTTGCCACGATTCATTGTTTTTAATTTTCGCAGTCTAGCACCCATACGCTTTTGTATGTGGCCAACACATTCAACTTTTTCGATAGAATATGGTGCTGTCCTTTGAAGCTCTGGGAAGGTTTTTGTGTCCCCATCGCCGATATACTTAATATATTTCGCATTTCGTTGTGGCACCGATCTTTGAAATATTTCCTTCATCCCGTCTACTTCCATTTTACTGGAAGAACCGATATGGTTCTTTACACAGTGTGGTTTATGTTTCAATTTCCACTCTTCATATGAATGTCCAGATTGTGTGGACCTCGCCATTTTTCACATCCTTTACAATATGAAGAGAGAACAGCAACATCAATCACTTTCCCTGTAACATCTTCAATGACACTACAAACACCTATACGGGAAGTGTGTCCACGTGTTTTCCACGTACCGTCACCACTGACACAGATTTCATTACTTCCAGAAGCTGATACTTCTTCTTTCGCAGCAAGTTTCATGGAGTCGTCTGCTACTTCACGACTGGCCAAATTTATTTTTCGCATTATCCTTTCATATGACTTTTGTGATACTGGGGATGGCAAATCCATTGCTGTGCAAAAATTCTTTATTCCACAAAAACCCAATCCTACTGTACGCATAGCATAGGTTATTCGTGTATTAACTTCATAGTCCTTACTTCAAGCAATAACTGCTGATCCATAAAAGTTTGGGTTTTTGTACATTTCTTTCCAAACTCTCGTTTTTTAAACATTTTATTACTTAACAGAGTTTAAAAAACGTTTTGTAAACGTTTTATTAATGTTTTTGATGTAAAACACTTGCGCATGATAGCAGAAATCCGTTGCATTTAAGGAGGTAAAAAATAGGCTGTAAGTAAACAAACATCTACAACTATTCACTTCACTTCTTTCCTGGATGAGTTGCTTATCAAAATAAATTCTTTTAATCAATTTAAACCATTTGATAAGGCTGAAAAGTAGCATGTGTCTTTTGTTTTGATTTAAGAGGGCGTGGCAATGAATTTTTTTGTGTGTATTCATTGTATTGTTTTTATTATTTTAATGGGAGCATTTTTTAAAATTTTAATTAGTTTTTTTAAAAAAAATTCACATGTGGAGTAATACGTCAAAATTTTTAAAACGATGAAAATTCTTGTACATTTTAATCCATAAATATTTTTTGAATAATTTTTTGACAAAATCTCTCATTAAAATATTTATTTGTATAGTGTTAACATATGTGCAAAGTTTCAAGGCTGTAAAATAAGTAGTTTTTTCAAAAATGTTCCTTTTGTGTTGAAATTTACACTTTTGAGAAATAGTGATTTAAAGTAAAAACTAACTATTAACTAATGCATACCAGAACTATAACTTGGGGATTGCTAGTGTCATCTGCAAGATCATCTTCTTGCCTACATTTTAATTGTTTGTTTTTAATTCTAACTTCTTTGGTTCATTGTAAAAATGAATATTCTGCTTACCTAATACACGGATGATCTACTTTTTGCAATGCTCGGCATTTGTAAAATTCAGGGGTTGAATGTTTAATACATCTAAAACTTTTAACTTGGTAATGAAGCCTTGATTATATAAGTATATAGCTTCATGTACTATAGTTTTTGAAGGTCCTAATTGCACAAATACAGTTTTTGGAATTATACACCAAAAATTATTTCCGCTTTCACTAATATTTTGAGTTTATCAAGCAAGCATCCAGATAAATGTTCAAGATTAGTGATCTCTAAATACTTTGTTTATGCAATTCCTAATTACAATAGGTAAGTCGTGTTTATGCTTGTATGTGTAACCTTTCAGTATGGACATATTATATCTACACCACAAGTCATATCCCATGGGGCATAAACCGTGTCGTAGATTCAAACCTGTGAACATTTTATCAAAAATTATAGTCCTTATAGCTTGCCTTATGGCTGACAAATTTTCCCGAGTTGTTTTGAACAGCCAAAACATAGTAACCCTGCAATTTGTTTATTTCAGCATCTGTCAAGCTATTACGGCATCCTAGAGATTTTTTGTCTTTAAGCTTTTTGTCTTTTAACTTTGATTTTAAGACCCTAAGTCATGTCCCCATCATTTTCTCAACATGATCAACACATTCTGATTGTTCAATATTGACATATCTTTAGATTCTAAAACTGCTTTGTATGCTTTAGAGTTCCCATATAGTCCAAATATTGTGTATATCGTAAATTGTGTAATGTCTGCGAGCGATGAGAGATACAAAAAAAGTGCACCTCATCAATTTCCATTCCCCTACTATTTTCAATGTAACTTGCCGAACACTCATTGCTATGTACATCACTGTTAAAATTACATGAACATTTCTACGATAATATTTTAGCATCAACAACTTTCCCAGTGTCCAAACTAACTGCCGTAACAACACCATTTAGAAATATATAGCTTCTTTTTAGTCAGGTACCATTTATAGCCACTGGTACATTTGGCTATCCATTATTAAATATTGTTTCGGCAGCAGCTAAAGCCATAGACACTTTGGTTACTTTCTCTGTCGCATTATTTAATGTATGCATGGAATCGTAAAACCACTATGGTGTAAGTGACAAATGCATAACTCCGCAAAATATTTTTGCAACTGCTTCTTTTTAAATAGACCTCATAGCATATAAAATTCTATTGTGTCCACTTCATATAATTTTGTATCTTTTGATCAACTACTGTTTTAGTAAACCTGGTATTAAGAAATGTTTGAATAAGACCACAAAAGTCACAACATATTAGCAATTTTCTAGCCAAACCCTAGATTTGGCGACCAAAATTTATGTGAATACCTCAGTTTTTACAATAATTTTATGTAATAAATGTTGTTTCAAAGCACAAAAGAACAGTACAATGTCAGGAATTTCACAGAAACATTCAAATGAATCTAAAAAAGAAACATACTCTTTATTAAACTTACCTAACTTAGATTTTAAAGCTGAATTATTTATGTTGAAATTGTCTGACTTATCAACATTTAAATCCATAAAAGTTTGGGTTTTTGTACATTTCTTTCCAAACTATTTCGTTTTTTAAACATTTTATTACTTAACAGAGTTTAAAAAACGTTTTGTAAACGTTTTATTAATGTTTTTGATGTAAAACACTTGCGCATGATAGCAGAAATCCGTTGCATTTAAGGAGGTAAAAAATAAGCTGTAAGTAAACAAACATCTACAACTATTCACTTCACTTCTTTCCTGGATGAGTTGCTTATCAAAATAAATATTTTTAATCAATTTAAACCATTTGATAAGGCTGAAAAGTAGCATGTGTCTTTTGTTTTGATTTAAGAGGGCGTGGCAATCAGCGGTTTTTGGGTTTGACAGATGTAAACAACTTTTTAAAAAAAATATAAAAAATACTTCTAATTCAGCTAGAGCAAAAATTTAAACTGCATTAGAAAGAAAAAGAATGCAATTTTATGTTTTAATCAAAATTGACTAATCGATTTGTTCATGGGTTTTCGTGAAGTGACCCCCTTAAAACAACCATTAATGATTTCAAGATTACTTTGTGCTGGAGTGTTATTTTCTGGCAATGGTGGTATCGTACAAAATACCGCTTGTAAATTTCTATAAGTTAACCACGAAACATTTTCTGATGTTTCTTTAAATAATTGTCAGAAAGAAGAATGTAGGAGGAAAATAAAACTTTTGTTCCATGCTGAAAAATCAATGCCTTAGATATCTCTCAGGAAAGTTTTGTCACTTAGCACCTGACAAGCTTAAGTTTGCGAAAAAGGAATTCAAGTATATGCGTGAACAAGGCATTTTCATAACTTCTAATACACACGTAGTCTAGCACATTACATCTAATAAGAAAGAGAACAGGGGACTGGAGAGCTTTGGGAATTATCTAGCTTTGAATGCTGTAACGCTTCCAGATTAATATTCCATTCTTTAACTATATGACTTTTCACATAATTTACATTTATGCACTAAAATTTTAACTGTCGAATTTTACAGAGTCAACCGTCACATACCAGTTGAACCATCTGACATAGGAAAATCTCTGCCACCTGGACATCATTTTGTTTGTATGTTTTACCCAGAATGACTTTTGATTTGCGCAATGATGCTCAAATATTTACAGTGTTTCTTCTTTCCGTACTACTGGGATAAGATTTTTGCTTCAGCTACGTTGATGGTATTCTCGTTGCGTCAAACGATGATGAAGCCCAACGTATCAGTGATCTTAGAAAAGTTGCAAGATTTTCTACGTCTTCAGGATACTGGCATTGTTATGAAGGTCTCGAAATGCCAATTTTTAAAAACTGAAGGTGATTTCTTAGGCCAGAGTTGTGGAATCTCTTTGGATCATCTTGCCATTTTTCCTATATAAATGTTAAATGAGGTACACATGCACCGACGGATAATATTGACTAGCGGATTATTGGGGAAAAAATTAAAACTAAGTACTTTATAACAATTCAAAACAAGTCTCTCCTAATTTACTATGAAAAAATACATTTGCATTGTATGGTTGTAAATGTATTCGTTATACTTGTAAATCAAATTAAAGTAACATTAGTGTGACTGCTGTTGCAGATTGGATGATAAATAACTTACATTAGAATTGTAAAATGTTACTTTTAGCCGAATGTATGCTCAATTGGGGTCATCTGCCAAAAGATTTCAAACTAATTATTCTTACTGTGGTTCACTTTTTCAACAAGAGAATATGTGATTTGTTTCAAAATGCCGTTTTACAGACGCTCTCTCTCTGATCGGCATACCACTGTTCCAGAACATAAGACACACACCGGTTTGTTGCTTTTACTAATATATAATGCAATATCTCTAGTTTCATCGAGTTTGGAAGTATCTATAACATTTACTATCTTCCACTTTTCGTTGTTTTTCTGAACTAGCTATGTCGAATAACAGTTAAAATCGTAAACTTAGCACAAATAAACTTTAACATGCAGCTGTGTCACCGATATGAAATATGCTGTGCGTAAACAAACTTCGCATCTTAAGCAATTGTAGACCACGGGGTAACTAAAGCAAGGCAATAACAAACGAGTGTAGTTCCCGAAATCGATCCCTTGCGTTTGTTCCTAATACTTCATGAAGAATTTAGTTAATTTCAAATAAAATTCTAAACATTTTAATCTCCTACATTGTGTCGCGTGCCATCTGTGGCACTTGTGATACTGGTTCGCCATCCCTGTCTTAGGCCATCATGTTTCTGTCAATGGCTCTCAGACATCAAAGGAAAGAAAAAAAGTAATCCGAGGTTTCAGATTCCTGAGACTTTAAAAGAGTTGTGAAGATACTTAGGAGTTATCAATATCCACCATTGGTTTATTCCTAATACTGCAGAAAATCAAGCCATTCTTAGAAACTCTTTAAAAGGAGAGAAAAATAATGAAAAAAAAAAATTCATTGTTGAGAACAGTCAGTTCAAACATTCGAAAATAGCAGGCGGCGAGTATGTAAAGCGACAATGCTCGTTCACCCATCAGAAAATGCGAACATTTCCTTAGTGGTTAAAGCATCTCATAATGGCTACCGTACCGCGCTGCAACAATTAAAGCCTTGGGTCTAAAACATCTTAATTTCCTTTCAAGAAAACTAACTGATCCCCTAAATTGGTACCACACTTATGACAGAGAGTTGCTGGCTGTATATTCTTCTGTAAAATACTTTAAACATTTTTGAAAGTTAGAAATTTCACAATCATCACCGACCATAAGCTTTTAACTTATGCATTTTACAAGAAACTGTATAAAGCTCCCTCTCATTGAAAAAAGACTTCTGCAATATATTGCTCAATGCACTGTCTTTGTTCAGCACGTACCTGAAAAAGACAACATCATAGCCGATGCCCCGTCACGAATGGTCGAATTGCATCTTCAAACAGCAATTTACTACGCAGGTATAGCAATGACACAGGAAATGGACACGGAGTTAAAAGACATTCTAACTTCCCATAACTCTTCTCCAAAATTAGAAAAAAGTTTTAACACTTCGCTCCAAATTCAAAATATTCTAAAATTGCTCTGCCGAGAGAAGAGTCTTTAAGTTCCAGAAATATTCCGGAGAATTGGTTCAACAAAATCCATAACCTAGAACATCTTGCAATAATTTCCACCACCAAATTGTTATCATCAAAATTTGTTTGGCCATCAATAAATAATGACGCAAGATCTTGGGCAAGAAGCTGTCTAATGTGACGAATGTCCAAAGTCACGAGACACCTACAGAGTGTTTTGCAGCAATATCACACTGTCGCTTACCGTATTACAGAATTCAATTTTGATATTATTGGTCTATTACCATCATCTAACAGATTTCGTCCGTGCTTCACTACCATAGATCAATATAGCCGATGGATGTAGGCACTTCCAATGCTTGACGTTCGTGCAGAAAGAGTAGCAGATAACATACTAAAAGGCTGTATTTCTCGTTCAGAATCAACATTAGTAATTATCACAGATCATGAAACACAGTTCGAGGGTCAGCTCTTTCAAAATTAATGGGAGTGAAACGCAACAAAACTACATCATACCATCAACAAATAAATGGTTTTATAGAACGCTGGCACCTTACTCTTAAAACGAGCATAATGCGTCATGAAAACGAAAGTTGGACGAGATCACTTCCCATAATATTGCTCGTATTGAGAACAATTCGGCACACCGATTTAAAACACTGCACCGGCAGAAATACTTTTTGTTAAAAGCGTTCATTTACCTTGCGATTTCCTTAAAGATACCCTGTTTCAACTTCAAACTGAATCCTTTAAACACTTAAAACTACCATTAATGATTTTAAGATTACTTTGTGCTGGAGTGTTATTTTCTGGCAATTGTGGTATCGTACAAAATACAGCTTGTAAATTTCTATATGTTAACTACGAAACATTTTCTGAAGTTTCTTGAAATAATTGTCAGAAAGAAGAATGTAGGAGGAAAATAAAACTTTTGTTCCATGCTGAAAAATAAATGCCTTAGATATCTCTCAGGAAAGTTTTGTCGCTTAGCACCTGACAAGCTTAAGTTTGCGAAAAAGGAATTCAAGTATATGCGTGAACAAGGCATTTTCAGAACTTCTAACACACACGTAGTCTAGCACATTACATCTAATAAGAAAGAGAACAGGGGACTGGAGAGCTTATCGGAATTATCTAGCTTTGAATGCTGTAACACTTCCAGATTAATATTCCATTCTTTACCTATATGACTTTTCACATAATTTACATTTATGCACTAAAATTTTAACTGTCGAATTTTACAGAGTCTACCGTCACATACCAGTTGAACCATCTGACATAGGAAACTATCTGCCACCTGGACATCATTCTGTTTGTATGTTTTCCTCAGAATGACTTTTGATTTGCGCAATGCTGCTCAAACATTTACAGTGTTTCTTCATTTCGTACTACTGGGATAAGATTTTTGCTTCAGCTACATTGATGGTATTCTCGTTGCGTCAAACGATGATGAAGCCCAACGTATCAGTGATCTTAGAAAAGTTGCAAGATTTTCTACGTCTTCAGGATACTGGCATTGTTATGAAGGTCTCGAAATGCCAATTTTTAAAAACTGAAGGTGATTTCTTAGGCCAGAGTTGTGGAATCTTTTTGGATCATCTTACCATTTTTCCTATATAAATGTTTAATGAGGTACACATGCTCCGATCGATCATATTGACTAGCGGATTATTGGGGAAAAAATTAAAATTAAATAATTTATAACAATTCAAAACAAGTCTCTCCTAATTTACTATGAAAAAATACATTTGCATTGTATGGTTGTAAATGTATTAGTTATACTTGTAAATCAAATTAAAGTAACATTAGTGTGACTGCTGTTGCAGATTGGATGATAAATAACTTACATTAGAATTGTAAAATGTTACTCTTAGCCGAATGTATGCTCAATTGGGGTCATCTGCCAAAAGATTTCTGACTAATTATTCTTAGTGTGGTTCACTTTTTCAACAAGGGAATATGTGATTTGTTTCAAAATACCGTTTTACAGACGCTCTCTGATCATCATACCACTGTTCCAGAACATAAGACACACACCGGTTTGTTGCTTTTACTAATATATAATGCCATATCTCTAGTTTCATCGAGTTTGGAATTATCTGTAACATTTACTATCTTCCACTTTTCGTTGTTTTTCTGAACTAGCTATGTCGAATAACAGCTAAAATCTTAAACATAGCACAAATAAACTTTAAAATGCAGCTGTGTCACCGATATGAAATATGCTGTGCGTAAACAAACTTCGCATCTTAAGCAATTGTAGACCACGGGGTAACTAAAGCAAGGCAATAACAAACGAGTGTAGTTCCCGAAATCGATCCCTTGCGTTTGTTCGTAATACTTCATGATGAATTTAGTTAATTTCAAATAAAATGCTAAACATTTTAATCTCCTACATTGTGTCGCGTGCCATCTGTGGCACTTGTGATACTGGTTCACCATCCCTGTCTTAGGCCATCATGTTTCTGTCAATGGCTCTCAGACATCAAAGGAAAGAAAAAAAGTAATCCGAGGTTTCAGATTCCTGAGACTTTAAAGGAGTTGCAAAGATACTTAGGAGTTATCAATATCCACCATTGGTTTATTCCTAATACTGCAGAAAATCAAGCCATTCTTAGAAACTCTTTAAAAGGAGAGAAAAATAATGAAAAAAAATTCATTGTTGAGAACAGTCAGTTCAAACATTCGAAAATAGCAAGCGGCGAGCATGTAAAGCGACAATGCTCGTTCACCCATCAGAAAATGCGAACATTTCCTTAGTGGTTAAAGCATCTCATAATGGCTACCGTACCGCGCTGCAACAATTAAAGCCTTGGGTCTAAAACATCTTAATTTCCTTTCAAGAAAACTAACTGATCCCCTAAATTGGTACAACACTTATGACAGAGAGTTGCTGGCTGTATATTCTTCTGTAAAATACTTTAAACATTTTTTGAAAGTTAGAAATTTCACAATCATCACCGACCATAAGCTTTTAACTTATGCATTTTACAAAAAACTCTATAAAGCTCCCTCTCATTGAAAAAAAGACTTCTGCAATATATTGCTCAATGTACTGTCTATGTTCAGCACGTACCTGGAAAAGACAACATCATAGCCGATGCCCCGTCACGAATGGTCGAATTGCATCTTCAAACAGCAATTTACTACGCAGGTATAGCAATGACAAAGGAAATGGACACAGAGTTAAAAGACATTCTAACTTCCCATAACTCTTCTCCAAAATTAGAAAAAAGTTTTAACACTTCGCTGCAAATTCAATATATTCTAAAATTCCTCTGCCGAGAGAAGAGACTTTAAGTTCCAGAAACATTCCGGAGAATTGGTTCAACAATATCCATAACCTAGCACATCTTGCAATAATTTCCACCACCAAATTGTTATCATCAAAATTTGTTTGGCCATCAATAAATAATGACGCAAGATCTTGGGCAAGAAGCTGTCTAATGTGACGAATGTCCAAAGTCACGAGACACCTACAGAGTGTTTTGCAGCAATATCACACTGTCGCTTACCGTATTACAGAATTCAATTTTGATATTATTGGTCTATTACCATCATCTAACAGATTTCGTCCGTGCTTCACTACCATAGATCAATATAGCCGATGGACGTAGGCACTTCCAATGGCTGACGTTCGTGCAGAAAGAGTAGCAGATAACATACTAAAAGGCTGTATTTCTCGTTCAGAATCAACATTAGTAATTATCACAGATCATGAAACACAGCTCGAGGGTCAGCTTTTCAAAATTAATGGGAGTGAAACGCCACAAAACTACATCATACCATCAACAAATAAATGGTTTTATAGAACGCTGGCACAATACTCTTAAAACGAGCATAATGCGTCATGAAAACGAAAGTTGGACGAGATCACTTCCCATAGTATTGCTCATATTGAGAACAATTTGGCACACCTATTTTAAAAACTGCACCGGCAGAAATACTTTTGGTAAAAGCGTTCATTTACCATGCGATTTCTTTAAAGATACCCAGTTTCAACTTCAAACTGAATTCTTTAAACACTTAAAACAACCATTAATGATTTCAAGATTACTTTGTGCTGGAGTGTTATTTTCTGGCAATTGTGGTATCGTACAAAATACGCCTGGTAAATTTCTATATATTAACCACGAAACATTTTCTGAAGTTTCTTTAAATAATTGTCAGAAAGAAGAACGTAGGAGGAAAATAAAACTTTTGTCCCATGCTGAAAAAATAAAGCCTTAGATATCTCTCAGGAAAGTTTTGTCGCTTAGCACCTGACAAGCTTAAGTTTGCGAAAAAGGAATTCAAGTATATGCGTGAACAAGGCATTTTCAGAACTTCTAATACACACGTAGTCTAGCACATTACATCTAGTAAGAAAGAGAACAGGGGACTGGAGATCGTGTGGGAATTATCTAGCTTTGAATGCTGTAACACTTCCAGATTAATATTCCATTCTTTACCTATATGACTTTTCACATAATTTACATTTATGCACTAAAATTTTAACTGTCGAATTTTACAGAGTCTACCATCACATACCAGTTGAACCATCTGACATAGGAAAATCTCTGCCACCTGGACATCATTCTAATTGTATGTTTTCCCCAGAATGACTTTTGATTTGCGCAATGCTGCTCAAACATTTACAGGGTTTCTTCTTTCCGTACTATTGGGATAAGATTTTGCTTCAGCTACGTTGATGGTATTCTCGTTGCGTCAAAAGATGATGAAGCCCAACGTATCAGTCATCTTAGAAAAGTTGCAAGATTTTCTACGTCTTCAGTATACTGGCATAGTTATGAAGGTCTCGAAATGCCAATTTTTAGAAACTGAAGGTGATTTCTTAGGCCAGAGTTGTGGAATCTTTTTGGATCATCTTACCATTTTTCCTATATAAATGTTTAATGAGGTACACATTCTCCGACAGATAATATTGTCTAGCGGATTATTGGGGAAAAAAATTAAAATTAAATAATTTATAACAATTTAAAACAAGTCTCTCCTAATTTACTATGAAAAATACATTTGCATTGTATGGTTGTAAATGTATTAGTTATATTTGTAAATCAAATTAAAGTAACATTAGTGTGACTGCTGTTGCAGATTGGATGATAAATAACTTACATTAAAATTGTAAAATGTTACTTTTAGCCGAATGTATGCTCAATTGGGGTCATCTGCCAAAAGATTTCTAACTAATGATTCTTACTGTGGTTCACTTTTTCAACAAGAGAATATGTGATTTGTTTCAAAATGCCGTTTTACAGACGCTCTCTGATCGGCATACCACTGTTCCAGAACATAAGACACACACCGGTTTGTTGCTTTTACTAATATATAATGCAATATCTCTAGTTTCATCGAGTTTGGAAGTATCTGTAACATTTACTATCTTCCACTTTTCGTTGTTTTTCTGAACTAGCTATGTCGAATAACAGTTAAAATCGTAAACTTAGCACAAATAAACTTTAACATGCAGCTGTGTCACCGATATGAAATATGCTGTGCGTAAACAAACTTCGCATCTTAAGCAATTGTAGACCACGGGGTAACTAAAGCAAGGCAATAACAAACGAGTGTAGTTCCCGAAATCGATCCCTTGCGTTTGTTCGTAATACTTCATGAAGAATTTAGTTAATTTCAAATAAAATTCTAAACATTTTAATCTCCTACATTGTGTCGCGTGCCATCTGTGGCACTTGTGATACTGGTTCGCCATCCCTGTCTTAGGCCATCATGTTCCTGTCAATGGCTCTCAGACATCAAAGGAAAGAAAAAAAGTAATCCGAGGTTTCAGATTCCTGAGACTTTAAAAGAGTTGTGAAGATACTTAGGAGTTATCAATATCCACCATTGGTTTATTCCTAATACTGCAGAAAATCAAGCCATTCTTAGAAACTCTTTAAAAGGAGAGAAAAATAATGAAAAAGAAAATTCATTGTTGAGAACAGTCAGTTCAAACATTCGAAAATAGCAGGCGGCGAGTATGTAAAGCGACAATGCTCGTTCACCCATCGGAAAATGCGAACATTTCCTTAGTGGTTAAAGCATCTCATAATGGCTACCGTACCGCGCTGCAACAATTAAAGCCTTGGGTCTAAAACATCTTAATTTCCTTTCAAGAAAACTAACTGATCCCCTAAATTGGTACCACACTTATGACAGAGAGTTGCTGGCTGTATATTCTTCTGTAAAATACTTTAAACATTTTTGAAAGTTAGAAATTTCACAATCATCACCGACCATAAGCTTTTAACTTATGCATTTTACAAAAACTCTATAAAGCTCCCTCTCATTGAAAAAAGACTTCTGCAATATATTGCTCAATGTACTGTCTTTGTTCAGCACGTACCTGAAAAAGACAACATCATAGCCGATGCCCCGTCACGAATGGTCGAATTGCATCTTCAAACAGCAATTTACTACGCAGGTATAGCAATGACAAAGGAAATGGACACGGAGTTAAAAGACATTCTAACTTCCCATAACTCTTTCCAAAATTAGAAAAAGTTTTAACACTTCGCTGCAAATTCAATATATTCTAAAATTCCTCTGCCGAGAGAAGAGACTTTAAGTTCCAGAAACTTTCCGGAGAATTGGTTCAACAATATCCATAACCTAGCACATCTTGCAATAATTTCCACCACCAAATTGTTATCATCAAAATTTGTTTGGCCATCAATAAATAATGACGCAAGATCTTGGGCAAGAAGCTGTCTAATGTGACGAATGTCCAAAGTCACGAGACACCTACAGAGTGTTTTGCAGCAATATCACACTGTCGCTTACCGTATTACAGAATTCAATTTTGATATTATTGGTCTATTACCATCATCTAACAGATTTCGTCCGTGCTTCACTACCATAGATCAATATAGCCGATGGACGTAGGCACTTCCAATGGCTGACGTTCGTGCAGAAAGAGTAGCAGATAACATACTAAAAGGCTGTATTTCTCGTTCAGAATCAACATTAGTAATTATCACAGATCATGAAACACAGCTCGAGGGTCAGCTTTTTCAAAATTAATGGGAGTGAAACGCCACAAAACTACATCATACCATCAACAAATAAATAGTTTTATAGAACGCTGGCACAATACTCTTAAAACGAGCATAATGCGTCATGAAAACGAAAGTTGGACGAGATCACTTCCCATAGTATTGCTCATATTGAGAACAATTTGGCACACCTATTTTAAAAACTGCACCGGCAGAAATACTTTTGGTAAAAGCGTTCATTTACCATGCGATTTCTTTAAAGATACCCAGTTTCAACTTCAAACTGAATTCTTTAAACACTTAAAACAACCATTAATGATTTCAAGATTACTTTGTGCTGGAGTGTTATTTTCTGGCAATTGTGGTATCGTACAAAATACGCCTGGTAAATTTCTATATATTAACCACGAAACATTTTCTGAAGTTTCTTTAAATAATTGTCAGAAAGAAGAACGTAGGAGGAAAATAAAACTTTTGTCCCATGCTGAAAAATAAAGCCTTAGATATCTCTCAGGAAAGTTTTGTCGCTTAGCACCTGACAAGCTTAAGTTTGCGAAAAGGAATTCAAGTATATGCGTGAACAAGGCATTTTCAGAACTTCTAATACACACGTAGTCTAGCACATTACATCTAGTAAGAAAGAGAACAGGGGACTGGAGATCGTGTGGGAATTATCTAGCTTTGAATGCTGTAACACTTCCAGATTAATATTCCATTCTTTACCTATATGACTTTTCACATAATTTACATTTATGCACTAAAATTTTAACTGTCGAATTTTACAGAGTCTACCATCACATACCAGTTGAACCATCTGACATAGGAAAATCTCTGCCACCTGGACATCATTCTAATTGTATGTTTTCCCAGAATGACTTTTGATTTGCGCAATGCTGCTCAAACATTTACAGGGTTTCTTCTTTCCGTACTATTGGGATAAGATTTTTGCTTCAGCTACGTTGATGGTATTCTCGTTGCGTCAAAAGATGATGAAGCCCAACGTATCAGTCATCTTAGAAAAGTTGCAAGATTTTCTACGTCTTCAGTATACTGGCATAGTTATGAAGGTCTCGAAATGCCAATTTTTAGAAACTGAAGGTGATTTCTTAGGCCAGAGTTGTGGAATCTTTTTGGATCATCTTACCATTTTTCCTATATAAATGTTTAATGAGGTACACATTCTCCGACAGATAATATTGTCTAGCGGATTATTGGGGAAAAAATTAAAATTAAATAATTTATAACAATTTAAAACAAGTCTCTCCTAATTTACTATGAAAAAATACATTTGCATTGTATGGTTGTAAATGTATTAGTTATACTTGTAAATCAAATTAAAGTAACGTTAGTGTGACGGCTGTTGCAGATTGGATGATAAATAACTTACATTAAAATTGTAAAATGTTACTTTTAGCCGAATGTATGCTCAATTGGGGTCATCTGCCAAAAGATTTCTAACTAATGATTCTTACTGTGGTTCACTTTTTCAACAAGAGAATATGTGATTTGTTTCAAAATGCCGTTTTACAGACGCTCTCTCTCTGATCGGCATACCACTGTTCCAGAACATAAGACACACACCGGTTTGTTGCTTTTACTAATATATAATGCAATATCTCTAGTTTCATCGAGTTTGGAAGTATCTGTAACATTTACTATCTTCATCTTTTCGTTGTTTTTCTGAACTAGCTATGTCGAATAACAGTTAAAATCGTAAACTTAGCACAAATAAACTTTAACATGCAGCTGTGTCACCGATATGAAATATGCTGTGCGTAAACAAACTTCGCATCTTAAGCAATTGTAGACCACGGGGTAACTAAAGCAAGGCAATAACAAACGAGTGTAGTTCCCGAAATCGATCCCTTGCGTTTGTTCGTAATACTTCATGAAGAATTTAGTTAATTTCAAATAAAATTCTAAACATTTTAATCTCCTACATTGTGTCGCGTGCCATCTGTGGCACTTGTGATACTGGTTCGCCATCCCTGTCTTAGGCCATCATGTTTCTGTCAATGGCTCTCAGACATCAAAGGAAAGAAAAAAAGTAATCCGAGGTTTCAGATTCCTGAGACTTTAAAAGAGTTGTGAAGATACTTAGGAGTTATCAATATCCACCATTGGTTTATTCCTAATACTGCAGAAAATCAAGCCATTCTTAGAAACTCTTTAAAAGGAGAGAAAAATAATGAAAAAAGAAAATTCATTGTTGAGAACAGTCAGTTCAAACATTCGAAAATAGCAGGCGGCGAGTATGTAAAGCGACAATGCTCGTTCACCCATCGGAAAATGCGAACATTTCCTTAGTGGTTAAAGCATCTCATAATGGCGACCGTACCGCGCTGCAACAATTAAAGCCTTGGGTCTAAAACATCTTAATTTCCTTTCAAGAAAACTAACTGATCCCCTAAATTGGTACCACACTTATGACAGAGAGTTGCTGGCTGTATATTCTTCTGTAAAATACTTTAAACATTTTTTGAAAGTTAGAAATTTCACAATCATCACCGACCATAAGCTTTTAACTTATGCATTTTACAAGAAACTGTATAAAGCTCCCTCTCATTGAAAAAAGACTTCTGCAATATATTGCTCAATGCACTGTCTTTGTTCAGCACGTACCTGGAAAAAGACAACATCATAGCCGATGCCCCGTCACGAATGGTCGAATTGCATCTTCAAACAGCAATTTACTACGCAGGTATAGCAATGACACAGGAAATGGACACGGAGTTAAAAGACATTATAACTTCCCATAACTCTTCTCCAAAATTAGAAAAAGTTTTAACACTTCGCTGCAAATTCAATATATTCTAAAATTCCTCTGCCGAGAGAAGAGACTTTAAGTTCCAGAAACATTCCGGAGAATTGGTTCAACAATATCCATAACCTAGCACATCTTGCAATAATTTCCACCACCAAATTGTTATCATCAAAATTTGTTTGGCCATCAATAAATAATGACGCAAGATCTTGGGCAAGAAGCTGTCTAATGTGACGAATGTCCAAAGTCACGAGACACCTACAGAGTGTTTTGCAGCAATATCACACTGTCGCTTACCGTATTACAGAATTCAATTTTGATATTATTGGTCTATTACCATCATCTAACAGATTTCGTCCGTGCTTCACTACCATAGATCAATATAGCCGATGGATGTAGGCACTTCCAATGCTTGACGTTCGTGCAGAAAGAGTAGCAGATAACATACTAAAAGGCTGTATTTCTCGTTCAGAATCAACATTAGTAATTATCACAGATCATGAAACACAGCTCGAGGGTCAGCTCTTTCAAAATTAAGGGGATTGAAACGCCACAAAACTACATCATACCATCAACAAATAAATGGTTGTATAGAACGCTGGCACAATACTCTTAAAACGAGCATAATGCGTCATGAAAACGAAAGTTGGACGAGATCACTTCCCATAATATTGCTCGTATTGAGAACAATTTGGCACACCTATTTTAAAAACTGCACCGGCAGAAATACTTTTGTAAAAGCGTTCATTTACCATGCGATTTCCTTAAAGATACCCAGTTTCAACTTCAAACTGAATTCTTTAAACACTTAAAACAACCATTAATGATTTCAAGATTACTTTGTGCTGGAGTGTTATTTTCTGGCAATTGTGGTATCGTACAAAATACGCCTGGTAAATTTCTATATATTAACCACGAAACATTTTCTGAAGTTTCTTTAAATAATTGTCAGAAAGAAGAACGTAGGAGGAAAATAAAACTTTTGTCCCATGCTGAAAAATAAAGCCTTAGATATCTCTCAGGAAAGTTTTGTCGCTTAGCACCTGACAAGCTTAAGTTTGCGAAAAAGGAATTCAAGTATATGCGTGAACAAGGCATTTTCAGAACTTCTAATACACACGTAGTCTAGCACATTACATCTAATAAGAAAGAGAACAGGGGACTGGAGAGCTTATGGGAATTATCTAGCTTTGAATGCTGTAACGCTTCCAGATTAATATTCCATTCTTTAACTATATGACTTTTCACATAATTTACATTTATGCACTAAAATTTTAACTGTCGAATTTTACAGAGTCTACCATCACATACCAGTTGAACCATCTGACATAGGAAAATCTCTGCCACCTGGACATCATTCTAATTGTATGTTTTCCCCAGAATGACTTTTGATTTGCGCAATGATGCTCAAATATTTACAGTGTTTCTTCTTTCCGTACTATTGGGATAAGATTTTTGCTTCAGCTACGTTGATGGTATTCTCGTTGCGTCAAAAGATGATGAAGCCCAACGTATCAGTCATCTTAGAAAAGTTGCAAGATTTTCTACGTCTTCAGTATACTGGCATAGTTATGAAGGTCTCGAAATGCCAATTTTTAGAAACTGAAGGTGATTTCTTAGGCCAGAGTTGTGGAATCTTTTTGGATCATCTTACCATTTTTCCTATATAAATGTTTAATGAGGTACACATTCTCCGACAGATAATATTGTCTAGCGGATTATTGGGGAAAAAAATTAAAATTAAATAATTTATAACAATTTAAAACAAGTCTCTCCTAATTTACTATGAAAAATACATTTGCATTGTATGGTTGTAAATGTATTAGTTATACTTGTAAATCAAATTAAAGTAACATTAGTGTGACTGCTGTTGCAGATTGGATGATAAATAACTTACATTAGAATTGTAAAATGTTACTTTTAGCCGAATGTATGCTCAATTGGGGTCATCTGCCAAAAGATTTCTAACTAATGATTCTTACTGTGGTTCACTTTTTCAACAAGAGAATATGTGATTTGTTTCAAAATGCCGTTTTACAGACGCTCTCTGATCGGCATACCACTGTTCCAGAACATAAGACACACACCGGTTTGTTGCTTTTACTAATATATAATGCAATATCTCTAGTTTCATCGAGTTTGGAAGTATCTGTAACATTTACTATCTTCCACTTTTCGTTGTTTTTCTGAACTAGCTATGTCGAATAACAGTTAAAATCGTAAACTTAGCACAAATAAACTTTAACATGCAGCTGTGTCACCGATATGAAATATGCTGTGCGTAAACAAACTTCGCATCTTAAGCAATTGTAGACCACGGGGTAACTAAAGCAAGGCAATAACAAACGAGTGTAGTTCCCGAAATCGATCCCTTGCGTTTGTTCGTAATACTTCATGAAGAATTTAGTTAATTTCAAATAAAATTCTAAACATTTTAATCTCCTACATTGTGTCGCGTGCCATCTGTGGCACTTGTGATACTGGTTCGCCATCCCTGTCTTAGGCCATCATGTTTCTGTCAATGGCTCTCAGACATCAAAGGAAAGAAAAAAAGTAATCCGAGGTTTCAGATTCCTGAGACTTTAAAAGAGTTGTGAAGATACTTAGGAGTTATCAATATCCACCATTGGTTTATTCCTAATACTGCAGAAAATCAAGCCATTCTTAGAAACTGTTTAAAAGGAGAGAAAAATAATGAAAAAAGAAAATTCATTGTTGAGAACAGTCAGTTCAAACATTCGAAAATAGCAGGCGGCGAGTATGTAAAGCGACAATGCTCGTTCACCCATCGGAAAATGCGAACATTTCCTTAGTGGTTAAAGCATCTCATAATGTCGACCGTACCGCGCTGCAACAATTAAAGCCTTGGGTCTAAAACATCTTAATTTCCTTTCAAGAAAACTAACTGATCCCCTAAATTGGTACCACACTTATGACAGAGAGTTGCTGGCTGTATATTCTTCTGTAAAATACTTTAAACATTTTTTGAAAGTTAGAAATTTCACAATCATCACCGACCATAAGCTTTTAACTTATGCATTTTACAAGAAACTGTATAAAGCTCCCTCTCATTGAAAAAAGACTTCTGCAATATATTGCTCAATGCACTGTCTTTGTTCAGCACGTACCTGGAAAAAGACAACATCATAGCCGATGCCCCGTCACGAATGGTCGAATTGCATCTTCAAACAGCAATTTACTACGCAGGTATAGCAATGACACAGGAAATGGACACGGAGTTAAAAGACATTATAACTTCCCATAACTCTTCTCCAAAATTAGAAAAAGTTTTAACACTTCGCTGCAAATTCAATATATTCTAAAATTCCTCTGCCGAGAGAAGAGACTTTAAGTTCCAGAAACATTCCGGAGAATTGGTTCAACAATATCCATAACCTAGCACATCTTGCAATAATTTCCACCACCAAATTGTTATCATCAAAATTTGTTTGGCCATCAATAAATAATGACGCAAGATCTTGGGCAAGAAGCTGTCTAATGTGACGAATGTCCAAAGTCACGAGACACCTACAGAGTGTTTTGCAGCAATATCACACTGTCGCTTACCGTATTACAGAATTCAATTTTGATATTATTGGTCTATTACCATCATCTAACAGATTTCGTCCGTGCTTCACTACCATAGATCAATATAGCCGATGGACATAGGCACTTCCAATGGCTGACGTTCGTGCAGAAAGAGTAGCAGATAACATACTAAAAGGCTGTATTTCTCGTTCAGAATCAACATTAGTAATTATCACAGATCATGAAACACAGCTCGAGGGTCAGCTTCTTTCAAAATTAATGGGAGTGAAACGCCACAAAAACTACATCATACCATCAACAAATAAATGGTTTTATAGAACGCTGGCACAATACTCTTAAAACGAGCATAATGCGTCATGAAAACGAAAGTTGGACGAGATCACTTCCCATAGTATTGCTCATATTGAGAACAATTTGGCACACCTATTTTAAAAACTGCACCGGCAGAAATACTTTTTGGTAAAAGCGTTCATTTACCATGCGATTTCCTTAAAGATACCCAGTTTCAACTTCAAACTGAATTCTTTAAACACTTAAAACAACCATTAATGATTTCAAGATTACTTTGTGCTGGAGTGTTATTTTCTGGCAATTGTGGTATCGTACAAAATACGCCTGGTAAATTTCTATATATTAACCACGAAACATTTTCTGAAGTTTCTTTAAATAATTGTCAGAAAGAAGAACGTAGGAGGAAAATAAAACTTTTGTCCCATGCTGAAAAATAAAAGCCTTAGATATCTCTCAGGAAAGTTTTGTCGCTTAGCACCTGACAAGCTTAAGTTTGCGAAAAAGGAATTCAAGTATATGCGTGAACAAGGCATTTTCAGAACTTCTAATACACACGTAGTCTAGCACATTACATCTAGTAAGAAAGAGAACAGGGACTGGAGATCGTGTGGGAATTATCTAGCTTTGAATGCTGTAACACTTCCAGATTAATATTCCATTCTTTACCTATATGACTTTTCACATAATTTACATTTATGCACTAAAATTTTAACTGTCGAATTTTACAGAGTCTACCATCACATACCAGTTGAACCATCTGACATAGGAAAATCTCTGCCACCTGGACATCATTCTAATTGTATGTTTTCCCAGAATGACTTTTGATTTGCGCAATGCTGCTCAAACATTTACAGGGTTTCTTCTTTCCGTACTATTGGGATAAGATTTTTGCTTCAGCTACGTTGATGGTATTCTCGTTGCGTCAAAAGATGATGAAGCCCAACGTATCAGTCATCTTAGAAAAGTTGCAAGATTTTCTACGTCTTCAGTATACTGGCATAGTTATGAAGGTCTCGAAATGCCAATTTTTAGAAACTGAAGGTGATTTCTTAGGCCAGAGTTGTGGAATCTCTTTGGATCATCTTGCCATTTTTCCTATATAAATGTTTAATGAGGTACACATTCTCCGACAGATAATATTGTCTAGCGGATTATTGGGGAAAAAATTAAAATTAAATAATTTATAACAATTTAAAACAAGTCTCTCCTAATTTACTATGAAAAAATATATTTGCATTGTATGGTTGTAAATGTATTAGTTATATTTGTAAATCAAATTAAAGTAACATTAGTGTGACTGCTGTTGCAGATTGGATGATAAATAACTTACATTAAAATTGTAAAAATGTTACTTTTAGCCGAATGTATGCTCAATTGGGGTCATCTGCCAAAAGATTTCTAACTAATGATTCTTACTGTGGTTCACTTTTTCAACAAGAGAATATGTGATTTGTTTCAAAATGCCGTTTTACAGACGCTCTCTGATCGGCATACCACTGTTCCAGAACATAAGACACACACCGGTTTGTTGCTTTTACTAATATATAATGCAATATCTCTAGTTTCATCGAGTTTGGAAGTATCTGTAACATTTACTATCTTCCACTTTTCGTTGTTTTTCTGAACTAGCTATGTCGAATAACAGTTAAAATCGTAAACTTAGCACAAATAAACTTTAACATGCAGCTGTGTCACCGATATGAAATATGCTGTGCGTAAACAAACTTCGCATCTTAAGCAATTGTAGACCACGGGGTAACTAAAGCAAGGCAATAACAAACGAGTGTAGTTCCCGAAATCGATCCCTTGCGTTTGTTCGTAATACTTCATGAAGAATTTAGTTAATTTCAAATAAAATTCTAAACATTTTAATCTCCTACATTGTGTCGCGTGCCATCTGTGGCACTTGTGATACTGGTTCGCCATCCCTGTCTTAGGCCATCATGTTTCTGTCAATGGCTCTCAGACATCAAAGGAAAGAAAAAAGTAATCCGAGGTTTCAGATTCCTGAGACTTTAAAAGAGTTGTGAAGATACTTAGAGTTATCAATATCCACCATTGGTTTATTCCTAATACTGCAGAAAATCAAGCCATTCTTAGAAACTGTTTAAAAGGAGAGAAAAATAATGAAAAAAGAAAATTCATTGTTGAGAACAGTCAGTTCAAACATTCGAAAATAGCAGGCGGCGAGTATGTAAAGCGACAATGCTCGTTCACCCATCGGAAAATGCGAACATTTCCTTAGTGGTTAAAGCATCTCATAATGGCGACCGTACCGCGCTGCAACAATTAAAGCCTTGGGTCTAAAACATCTTAATTTCCTTTCAAGAAAACTAACTGATCCCCTAAATTGGTACAACACTTATGACAGAGAGTTGCTGGCTGTATATTCTTCTGTAAAATACTTTAAACATTTTTTGAAAGTTAGAAATTTCACAATCATCACCGACCATAAGCTTTTAACTTATGCATTTTACAAGAAACTGTATAAAGCTCCCTCTCATTGAAAAAAGACTTCTGCAATATATTGCTCAATGCACTGTCTTTGTTCAGCACGTACCTGGAAAAGACAACATCATAGCCGATGCCCCGTCACGAATGGTCGAATTGCATCTTCAAACAGCAATTTACTACGCAGGTATAGCAATGACACAGGAAATGGACACGGAGTTAAAAGACATTATAACTTCCCATAACTCTTCTCCAAAATTAGAAAAAGTTTTAACACTTCGCTGCAAATTCAATATATTCTAAAATTCCTCTGCCGAGAGAAGAGACTTTAAGTTCCAGAAACATTCCGGAGAATTGGTTCAACAATATCCATAACCTAGCACATCTTGCAATAATTTCCACCACCAAATTGTTATCATCAAAATTTGTTTGGCCATCAATAAATAATGACGCAAGATCTTGGGCAAGAAGCTGTCTAATGTGACGAATGTCCAAAGTCACGAGACACCTACAGAGTGTTTTGCAGCAATATCACACTGTCGCTTACCGTATTACAGAATTCAATTTTGATATTATTGGTCTATTACCATCATCTAACAGATTTCGTCCGTGCTTCACTACCATAGATCAATATAGCCGATGGACATAGGCACTTCCAATGGCTGACGTTCGTGCAGAAAGAGTAGCAGATAACATACTAAAAGGCTGTATTTCTCGTTCAGAATCAACATTAGTAATTATCACAGATCATGAAACACAGCTCGAGGGTCAGCTCTTTCAAAATTAATGGGAGTGAAACGCCACAAAACTACATCATACCATCAACAAATAAATGGTTTTATAGAACGCTGGCACAATACTCTTAAAACGAGCATAATGCGTCATGAAAACGAAAGTTGGACGAGATCACTTCCCATAGTATTGCTCATATTGAGAACAATTTGGCACACCTATTTTAAAAACTGCACCGGCAGAAATACTTTTTGGTAAAAGCGTTCATTTACCATGCGATTTCCTTAAAGATACCCAGTTTCAACTTCAAACTGAATTCTTTAAACACTTAAAACAACCATTAATGATTTCAAGATTACTTTGTGCTGGAGTGTTATTTTCTGGCAATTGTGGTATCGTACAAAATACGCCTGGTAAATTTCTATATATTAACCACGAAACATTTTCTGAAGTTTCTTTAAATAATTGTCAGAAAGAAGAACGTAGGAGGAAAATAAAACTTTTGTCCCATGCTGAAAAAATAAAGCCTTAGATATCTCTCAGGAAAGTTTTGTCGCTTAGCACCTGACAAGCTTAAGTTTGCGAAAAGGAATTCAAGTATATGCGTGAACAAGGCATTTTCAGAACTTCTAATACACACGTAGTCTAGCACATTACATCTAGTAAGAAAGAGAACAGGGGACTGGAGAGCCTGTGGGAATTATCTAGCTTTGAATGCTGTAACACTTCCAGATTAATATTCCATTCTTTACCTATATGACTTTTCACATAATTTACATTTATGCACTAAAATTTTAACTGTCGAATTTTACAGAGTCTACCATCACATACCAGTTGAACCATCTGACATAGGAAAATCTCTGCCACCTGGACATCATTCTAATTGTATGTTTTCCCCAGAATGACTTTTGATTTGCGCAATGCTGCTCAAACATTTACAGGGTTTCTTCTTTCCGTACTATTGGGATAAGATTTTTGCTTCAGCTACGTTGATGGTATTCTCGTTGCGTCAAAAGATGATGAAGCCCAACGTATCAGTCATCTTAGAAAAGTTGCAAGATTTTCTACGTCTTCAGTATACTGGCATAGTTATGAAGGTCTCGAAATGCCAATTTTTAGAAACTGAAGGTGATTTCTTAGGCCAGAGTTGTGGAATCTTTTTGGATCATCTTACCATTTTTCCTATATAAATGTTTAATGAGGTACACATTCTCCGACAGATAATATTGTCTAGCGGATTATTGGGGAAAAAAATTAAAATTAAATAATTTATAACAATTTAAAACAAGTCTCTCCTAATTTACTATGAAAAATACATTTGCATTGTATGGTTGTAAATGTATTAGTTATATTTGTAAATCAAATTAAAGTAACATTAGTGTGACTGCTGTTGCAGATTGGATGATAAATAACTTACATTAGAATTGTAAAATGTTACTTTTAGCCGAATGTATGCTCAATTGGGGTCATCTGCCAAAAGATTTCTAACTAATGATTCTTACTGTGGTTCACTTTTTCAACAAGAGAATATGTGATTTGTTTCAAAATGCCGTTTTACAGACGCTCTCTGATCGGCATACCACTGTTCCAGAACATAAGACACACACCGGTTTGTTGCTTTTACTAATATATAATGCAATATCTCTAGTTTCATCGAGTTTGGAAGTATCTGTAACATTTACTATCTTCCACTTTTCGTTGTTTTTCTGAACTAGCTATGTCGAATAACAGTTAAAATCGTAAACTTAGCACAAATAAACTTTAACATGCAGCTGTGTCACCGATATGAAATATGCTGTGCGTAAACAAACTTCGCATCTTAAGCAATTGTAGACCACGGGGTAACTAAAGCAAGGCAATAACAAACGAGTGTAGTTCCCCAAATCGATCCCTTGCGTTTGTTCCTAATACTTCATGAAGAATTTAGTTAATTTCAAATAAAATTCTAAACATTTTAATCTCCTACATTGTGTCGCGTGCCATCTGTGGCACTTGTGATACTGGTTCGCCATCCCTGTCTTAGGCCATCATGTTTCTGTCAATGGCTCTCAGACATCAAAGGAAAGAAAAAAGTAATCCGAGGTTTCAGATTCCTGAGACTTTAAAAAAGAGTTGTGAAGATACTTAGGAGTTATCAATATCCACCATTGGTTTATTCCTAATACTGCAGAAAATCAAGCCATTCTTAGAAACTGTTTAAAAGGAGAGAAAAATAATGAAAAAAGAAAATTCATTGTTGAGAACAGTCAGTTCAAACATTCGAAAATAGCAGGCGGCGAGTATGTAAAGCGACAATGCTCGTTCACCCATCGGAAAATGCGAACATTTCCTTAGTGGTTAAAGCATCTCATAATGGCGACCGTACCGCGCTGCAACAATTAAAGCCTTGGGTCTAAAACATCTTAATTTCCTTTCAAGAAAACTAACTGATCCCCTAAATTGGTACAACACTTATGACAGAGAGTTGCTGGCTGTATATTCTTCTGTAAAATACTTTAAACATTTTTTGAAAGTTAGAAATTTCACAATCATCACCGACCATAAGCTTTTAACTTATGCATTTTACAAGAAACTGTATAAAGCTCCCTCTCATTGAAAAAAAGACTTCTGCAATATATTGCTCAATGCACTGTCTTTGTTCAGCACGTACCTGGAAAAGACAACATCATAGCCGATGCCCCGTCACGAATGGTCGAATTGCATCTTCAAACAGCAATTTACTACGCAGGTATAGCAATGACACAGGAAATGGACACGGAGTTAAAAGACATTATAACTTCCCATAACTCTTCTCCAAAATTAGAAAAAAGTTTTAACACTTCGCTGCAAATTCAATATATTCTAAAATTCCTCTGCCGAGAGAAGAGACTTTAAGTTCCAGAAATATTCCGGAGAATTGGTTCAACAAAATCCATAACCTAGAACATCTTGCAATAATTTCCACCACCAAATTGTTATCATCAAAATTTGTTTGGCCATCAATAAATAATGACGCAAGATCTTGGGCAAGAAGCTGTCTAATGTGACGAATGTCCAAAGTCACGAGACACCTACAGAGTGTTTTGCAGCAATATCACACTGTCGCTTACCGTATTACAGAATTCAATTTTGATATTATTGGTCTATTACCATCATCTAACAGATTTCGTCCGTGCTTCACTACCATAGATCAATATAGCCGATGGATGTAGGCACTTCCAATGCTTGACGTTCGTGCAGAAAGAGTAGCAGATAACATACTAAAAGGCTGTATTTCTCGTTCAGAATCAACATTAGTAATTATCACAGATCATGAAACATAGTTCGAGGGACAGCTCTTTCAAAATTAATGGGAGTGAAACGCAACAAAACTACATCATACCATCAACAAATAAATGGTTTTATAGAACGCTGGCACATTACTCTTAAAACGAGCATAATGCGTCATGAAAACGAAAGTTGGACGAGATCACTTCCCATAATATTGCTCGTATTGAGAACAATTTGGTACACCGATTTTAAAAACTGCACCGGCAGAAATACTTTCTGGTAAAAGCGTTCATTTACCATGCGATTTCCTTAAATATACCCAGTTTCAACTTCAAACTGAATTCTTTAAACACTTAAAACAACCATTAATGATTTCAAGATTACTTTGTGCTCTAGTGTTATTTTCTGGCAATTGTGGTATCGTACAAAATACGGCTGGTAAATTTCTATATATTAACAACGAAACATTTTCTCAAGTTTCTTTAAATAATTGTCAGAAAGAAGAATGTAGGAGGAAAAAAAAACTTTTGTTCCATGCTGAAACAATAAAGCCTTAGATATCTCTCAGGAAAGTTTTGTCGCTTAGCACCTGACAAGCTTAAGTTTGCGAAAAAGGAATTCAAGTATATGCGTGAACAAGGCATTTTCAGAACTTCTAATACACACGTAGTCTAGCACATTACATCTAGTAAGAAAGAGAACAGGGGACTGGAGAGCCTGTGGGAATTATCTAGCTTTGAATGCTGTAACGCTTCCAGATTAATATTCCATTCTTTACCATTATGACTTTCACATAATTTACATTTATGCAGTAAAATTTTAATTGTTGAATTTTACAGAGTCTACCGTCACATACCAGTTGAACCATCTGACATAGGAAAATCTCTGCCACCTGGACATCATTCTGTTTGTATGTTTTCCCCAGAATGACTTTTGATCTGCGCAATGCTTCTCAAACATTTACAGGGTTTCTTCTTTCCGTACTATTGGGATAAGATTTTTGCTTCAGCTACGTTGATGGTATTCTCGTTGCGTCAAAAGATGATGAAGCCCAACGTATCAGTCATCTTAGAAAAGTTGCAAGATTTTCTACGTCTTCAGGATACTGGCATAGTTATGAAGGTCTCGAAATGCCAATTTTTAGAAACTGAAGGTGATTTCTTAAGCCAGAGTTGTGGAATCTCTTTGGATCATCTTACCATTTTTTCTATATAAATGTTTAATGAGCTACACATGCTCCGACAGATAATATTGTCTAGCGGATTATTGGGGGAAAAATTAAAATTAAATAATTTATAACAATTCAAAACAAGTCTCTCCTAATTTACTATGAAAAAATACATTTGCATTGTATGGTTGTAAATGTATTAGTTATACTTGTAAATCAAATTAAAGTAACATTAGTGTGACTGCTGTTGCAGATTGGATGATAAATAACTTACATTAGAATTGTAAAATGTTACTTTTAGCCGAATGTATGCTCAATTGGGGTCATCTGCCAAAAGATTTCTAACTAATGATTCTTACTGTGGTTCACTTTTTCAACAAGAGAATATGTGATTTGTTTCAAAATGCCGTTTTACAGACGCTCTCTGATCGGCATACCACTGTTCCAGAACATAAGACACACACCGGTTTGTTGCTTTTACTAATATATAATGCAATATCTCTAGTTTCATCGAGTTTGGAAGTATCTGTAACATTTACTATCTTCCACTTTTCGTTGTTTTTCTGAACTAGCTATGTCGAATAACAGCTAAAATCGTAAACTTAGCACAAATAAACTTTAACATGCAGCTGTGTCACCGATAAGAAATATGCTGTGCGTAAACAAACTTCGCATCTTAAGCAATTGTAGACCACGGGGTAACTAAAGCAAGGCAATAACAAACGAGTGTAGTTCCCGAAATCGATCCCTTGCGTTTGTTCGTAATACTTCATGAAGAATTTAGTTAATTTCAAATAAAATTCTAAACATTTTAATCTCCTACATTGTGTCGCGTGCCATCTGTGGCACTTGTGATACTGGTTCGCCATCCCTGTCTTAGGCCATCATGTTTCTGTCAATGGCTCTCAGACATCAAAGGAAAGAAAAAAAAAAGTAATCCGAGGTTTCAGATTCCTGAGACTTTAAAAGAGTTGTGAAGATACTTAGAGTTATCAATATCCACCATTGGTTTATTCCTAATACTGCAGAAAATCAAGCCATTCTTAGAAACTCTTTAAAAGGAGAGAAAAATAATGAAAAAAGAAAATTCATTGTTGAGAACAGTCAGTTCAAACATTCGAAAATAGCAGGCGGCGAGTATGTAAAGCGACAATGCTCGTTCACCCATCAGAAAATGCGAACATTTCCTTAGTGGTTAAAGCATCTGATAATGGCTACCGTACCGCGCTGCAACAATTAAAGCCTTGGGTCTAAAACATCTTAATTTCCTTTCAAGAAAACTAACTGAACCCTCTTAATTGGTACAACACTTATGACAGAGAGTTGCTGGCTGTATATTCTTCTGTAAAATACTTTAAACATTTTTTGAAAGTTAGAAATTTCACAATCATCACCGACCATAAGCTTTTAACTTATGCATTTTACAAGAAACTGTATAAAGCTCCCTCTCATTGAAAAAAAGACTTCTGCAATATATTGCTCAATGCACTGTCTATGTTCAGCACGTACCTGGAAAAGACAACATCATAGCCGATGCCCCGTCACGAATGGTCGAATTGCATCTTCAAACAGCAATTTACTACGCAGGTATAGCAATGACACAGGAAATGGACACGGAGTTAAAAGACATTCTAACTTCCCATAACTCTTCTCCAAAATTAGAAAAAAGTTTTAATACTTCGCTCCAAATTCAATATATACTAAAATTGCTCTGCCGAGAGAAGAGTCCTTAAGTTCCAGAAACATTTCGGACAATTGGTTCAACAATATCCATAACCTAGCACATCTTGCAATAATTTCCACCACCAAATTGTTATCATCAAAATTTGTTTGGCCATCAAAAAATAATGACGCAAGATCTTGGGTAAGAATCTGTATAATGTGCCGAATGTCCAAAGTCACGAGATACCTACAGATTGTTTTGTAGCAATATCACACTGTCGCTTACCGTATTACAGAATTCAATTTTGATATTATTTGTCTGTTACAGTGGTTCTCAAACTTTCACTACTGCCGACCCAATTTTCAATCATAATTTTTACCGGCCCCCCTAAAAATAATAATGCGTTACATGCAAATACGCTTGATGTGTTTTTGGAAATAATACAGTTACAGACACGTAATCTGCCAACCATTCCGTGTGTTCCTTCAAATAGTTTTGGCGCTTGACTGGATCCGTGTTGAACCAACTCAACAAATCTGACATTTTTAATTTGGTTTTTAGCAACAAAAACACCAGCAACGCCATTTCCTCTGTGTCTTTCAATTTTTCGACACGAGTTTGTATTGTTTCCAATTGTTCGGGAGTAAACACCCGTCCTTTTCGTTCCATCTTGATTCAAAAGATGTCCTATGCTTTCCCTCAATGGGAATCGGCGCGACGATTAAATAAACAAATCAAGGTGACTCCTGACACGTGCCAGTACGTTGTTTTGTTGCATCAAACCAACTGTTTTAATATTGAACAAGATTTAAGGAAACTCTTGAAAATCAACCATAAACCTCTCGTGTGGTTTATCAACACGTTTCAAAAGCACCGAGTGCGAGTGGAATACGGGGTCTTATTTACCCAAAGAGAATTGAGTGTCTTTGGACCCATTGCCATTCAACAGACTCATGGCATCCTATCCAAACGATTTGAAACCATATTCGGAGAATTTAAACCCATCTTTGTTACTCTCCCATGGTGCATTAAAAATTGTGGGGCGGACGAAACCCATTTCCAACCCTGTCTATTGAAACATTTAGAGACCGAATTGCAGACTGATTTAAAGCATTTATTGCAACAAAAGGTAGTGTATCAATGTTTGCTGGGAGGAAGGGAAGAAACGATAGAACAGCATCGGTGGAAAGTATTGCAACAGGTGGCGGAATGGTTAAATATACCCAATGCCCTCAGTATGCATCAAGATTATTGCGTCAAGGATCAGCTGCTACAGATCTTGTCAAAAGGCATCAAGAGGAAAAATGTGAAAAAAATACCTCAAGACGAATCTGAATGGGTGCAATTGCTAAACGTATGGTTACGACGCAACACAATGGATCACGATGTTAAAGAACGTGATATTTACCGACTGTTGGCAGTCGATGGATTTGATGGATTTGAAGCAAAACATTTGAAATTGTACCTGTCGTCAATATTGGATCAAAAATTTATACGCCAAAAATACAGGCTACACGTCAAAGCCGTACGTGCAATGTATCAGTGGTTTGAATCTCAACCTCAAGTATCCAGTTTGACTGGAACGGACTCGGGATGTGTTGTGTTTCTAACGCTATTGCAGTTGTATATGAATAAGTTGAAAATGATGGAAGATGAAATAACCTTACAAGTGCACCTTGCAAAGAGGTCAGCGGAAGGATTTTTCCATCGAAATGCCAATTGTTACAAAGACGTTCGAAATGTAACGGAGGCTTTGTTGCAAGAATTGAGTAATATCTATGTACAGGAATGGCAGGGTAAAGATTGGACATTTGTAGCCAACGAACAGCTGACACGTTTGATAAAAAATAAAACGTAAAAAAAATTATACTGCTTTAAATAGCTGACCATAGCTAGAGTTGCATCAAACAAAAATCTAGATTGATGCACAATGAGTACTCAAGAGATTTTACTCCAGGATGATCCTAACCGATTTGTCACATTTCCCCTTCAACACTTGGATTTGTGGCTCTTGTACAAAAAGGCTGTTGCTTCCTTCTGGACGGCAGAAGAAGTGGATTTGTCCAAAGATTTGGGAGATTGGGAATGATTAACCCCCTATGAACGGCATTTTCTTTCCCATGTTCTGGCCTTTTTTGCCACCAGTGATGGTATTGTAATTGAAAATTTAGTGGAACGCTTTGCTCGCGAAGTCAAAGTGACCGAAGCTCGTTGTTTTTATGGCTTTCAGATTGCCATTGGAAATATTCATTCAGAAATGTACAGCTTGTTGATTGAGACCCTCATTCGAGATCATCAAGAAAAAAATAAATTGTTTAACGCCATTGAAACCCTTTCCTACGTTAAGAGAAAGGCAGAATGGGCATTTAATTGGATACAAAATCCATCTTTTGCAAAACGATTGGTGGCCTTTGCCGCTGTGGAAGGAATCTTTTTCTCTGGATCCTTTGCGGCCATTTTTTGGTTAAAGAAACGGGGATTAATGCCTGGATTAACGTTTAGAAACGAGTTGATTAGTCGAGATGAAGGTCTACACTGTGATTTTGCCTGTCACTTGTTCAATCATTATGTGAAAAACATACCATGTAAACAGGAAATTGTACAAATTGTGTCAGACGCCGTAAGGATTGAGCCAGAATTTTTAACAGAGGCATTACCCGTGTCCCTGATTGGCATGAATTGTACATTGATGAAGCAATATATTGAATTTGTGGCAGACCGATTATTGTGGGAACTGGGATTTGACAAAATTTATAACGTGGAAAACCCTTTTGATTTTATGGAATGTATTAGTTTGGAAGGAAAAACTAATTTTTTTGAAAAACGTGTCGGAGAATACCAGAAATGGGGAGTCATGTCCCCAACAAAGAAAATCATACATTTAAACTTGATGAACATTTTTGAAAAAAAATTTTTTTGTTAATATTGTGATAATAACTACAGCTTACAAACAAGCTTGTTTAGATCACACAGATACCCTCTCAACATGGTAAAAATTCTGGTAGAAATTCAAGCGTCCCATGTAGGAATTGGTATATCCACTTTTGCCAAACGATTCAACAAACCTTGGGTGGATGATTGCATTCAACTGGTGGAATCTGATCCATCGTTCTTTTATGGACATGCCAATGAATATGGAGAGGGCAATAATGAGTTTAAGCAGTTGCTTCGCTGTTATTTAGTATTGGAAAACTTTGCTGCTAGTTTGGATATTGTGGCCAGCAAGTTGGGAACCGACTGGACAATTATCGCGAGTCGAAGTGTGATTATATCGTGTATTCAGTTTGCCAGGCAAGGGGTGAATTGTAAACCAATGCTCAACTACTACAAAAGACGATTGAGACATTTGGGTGTGGATACAGTTCTTATTCTGGATTATGGAAATAAAATTCAGATGAACGAGCAAGCCGTAAAAACGGGATACGAACGCATGTTAAATCGTGGAAGAATATTTGAAAAGGAAGCCTTTGATACGTTTGAAAAGTACAATAACTTCTTTCAATCCGCCGAACGAGTCAGATATAATGTGGTGGAAGAGATTGAAAAGGATGATTTTTTTCAGTATAAAAATGTACCCTTTTATGGCTTTAATGAGAGAGATTTGGAAATTGCCCAGAACTGGATTACTATGGCTAGTAAAAAAGCTGAAAAGTAAAGTTTTATATAAAAAAAATTTTTTTTTATGATTATGGTGTTTATAAGAGGTTGACTCCGTTCAATATATTTAATTTCAAAATGTGTTGAAACAAGACTACCATGTATTTCCGTCGTTATATGGAATCCATTGTGGAAAAAGCTCATGCGCTCCAAACCATTACTATGGAGCAATATGCTCGCATTTTACAATTTTATGAAGAAGATATTTTCGTCATTGCGGGACAAAATGGAGTGGATGTTTTACGTTCTTTTATTCCCCATTTAGAACAAACTCATTATGATTCTACCAAAGATTTGTATTTTATAAAAGTCCAAGAGTGGCCTCATTTAAAGCACATGTGTTTAAAATGTGCTCAATCCAACCCATGCATTTGGAAATATTTTACCGAACAGGATGAGGAGTTGTTTGAATACCGAATTGATACCTTCTCAATACTTTGTCCACCCTCCGTGCTTGCTGGCAACAGTTCTGACACGTCGGGGCATGGAACAAACTAAATTTTCAAAATATTCATCGGGTATTTCATGAAAGACGTGCAATATATCTTCCCACAACTGATCTCGATTCCGTACCCCAGTGTGACGCCTGTATATCTCTAAACGACGGACCATTTCAGCCCATACATTTTCCACTGGATTCATGTCTGGTCCTTTGGGCGGCCAATCGTGCATGACATTGAAATTGCGTTCTTGCAACCATTTTCTTGTCTGCTTGCTCGTGTGAATCGAAGATAAGTCTTGCATAAAAATCAGTTCGTTTGGGTTCTCCTCATTGTCCTCACACAATTGAGCTTCTATGAAGGAAAGGATATGTTTAATATAGTAGTCGGAATTCATCGTGTTTTGTTCTACTCGATGTATTATCCGAATTTTACCATTCCCTCCAAAACCCATCCATACAAACAGAGTGAATCTAGGATGACCTTCAACGGGATTGGAAGAATGCACTAGGTATTGTTCTTCAAATCGGTCACTTCCATGAACGGGTCTGTAGACTCTCAAAGCTCCACGACTGGAGGATCGAAATATCTTTTCATCGGAAAAGACGACCCGATGCCATTCGGTTACGGACCAATGCAATTTAGAATGCGCATACACAAAACGTGATTGACGATGGAATTGGGTTAAAAAGGGCTTACGGGCTGGAGTACGACATGTTAATCCTTTTTTGTTTTAAACGATTTCGGACCGTATCCACGCTACACGAGGGAGTCAATTCCTTTTGTAAATCCACAGCACTTGAAAAAGGATCTTTCCGAGAAGCCTTGTACAAATTTTGATCCATGTTGACATCGGTGACTCGAGGTCAGCCCGACTTGGTCGTAGCCACTTCCCCACGTCGTGTAATCCAATAATGCACGGTAGAAGGAGATAAACCCAACATTTGAGCAATTTTTCGTTCCGATACATGCTCTTCATCATACAAACGATATATAGCATGACGAAACTCCATGCTTGTTTTTATACAACAATCAAGAGATGATGGAAACCACATGGTTATACTGTCCAAAATGTCAAATTCGTACCGAAACTCAAAACACTGTAGCAGTTGTCTCGAAAAAGAATCTCAAACCATGATGCAGGGAAATTGTGTCAAATGTCAGACTAAAAAAAGCCGATTTGTGAAAAGAAAACAAGCACGATGAAACCATTTTGGCTCAAGATTTTGTCAAAAATGAATGATTAAACAGGTTGATTCAGAGCATGGTTAAGAGTGGTCAAGCCAACACCATCAGTACTCTTTTAGCCATTGACGGCTTAATAGGACCTAAATTAAATAATGGGCCTCAGTTTGAATATAAAAAATACATCGAGAATTTAAAATATAGCCTGTCGGGTGAGCAAGGACGTTATGATCGAGAAGAGGAGGATGTGGTCAAGCGGACACATGTTTGTGCCGTACGAAAAGTATACAAAGAATTGGAAAATTACGAATCGGATGTCGATTCAAAATTCATGCATTGTGTGTATCAAGTAATGAGTAATATACTGAAAAAATCTGCAGGATTGGAATTGCCAAAATGACCGGACGTTACCTTACCAGACAATGTGATGAAAGCATGTTCAGATGTGTATTGGTCCAATACATCTTGGGAACATTTTAACCGTTTAGTGGAAATTTTGAAAAATAAAATTGTAGTCTCAAACAATACTGTGGACCCTTCAACAACTAATGTTGATAATGGTTCAACCAAAAAGAGGAGGAAGGAAGAAACAGCATAAAAAATTAATTCATTAAAAAAAAATTTTTTAAATAGATTAAATGGTTTAAAACTGGAGCAAACTAGCTTTGGAAAGCTAGCTCATGCATCAGTCAAGATGACTTCTTGCAAATCAGTTCGATTCAATTTACCTCCTTCATTTCAAAGGGTTGAACCAGGTGAAAAAGATTACTTACGGGATCTCTTGAGAGAAGGAGTTGACAGACTACGTGGTGAATTCAATTTCCTTCAAATGCACCCCAAGACACATTTGAGTAAAGTTGTGCAACTCTTTTATCAGTGCCGTTCCAAAGAAGTTACTGCTGTGTACGGAAATTTGGGACGCCTTCCCCTCCTCTTGACCTATTTTTTGGATTTTTGTTTTTCAGCTCAAGAATCAGTGGCAGTTATAGCCAATTGGGAAATTAATTCCCCTTATCAAGTCAAACACCCCATTTCATCTGTGGACTTTATGGTTCTGGTGGAACCCTATTTTGGTTACGTTGTTCAGAAACCTTCCTACGTGAAGCATTTGATAGTTCTCACGAGTCACTTGTCCCTCTCTTTGCCGTCCTGTCAAGTGAAAAGTTTTCATGTTGGAGCCTCAGCATCTGATACTTGCCCTATCACCTCATCGGATCCTGCTACATTGTTGCATCCACCCATTTTTCTTGATGGGAAAGCTAATCAAGTTCCATTGAAAGGACTCGTACAATTGGACGTTACTCAATCCAAATCGGCACACGAAGCGTTTTTGCGAATATTAACGGGCCAATAAATGCTTCGCAATCGACCTTATACCCTTAAAATATCACCACGCGACGAGCAGAGATTGAAAATTCATCTTCGAATCGATCGGGCACGACTCCTTGGCTTACAGGAGGAATAACAAAGAGACTAATAATGGACAAGTGCTTCTTGTGTTGTTAGTCTCTAGTAGTTCAAGTGAAGAGCCCTTACTCGTATTCCGAGGCCCTTAAATTATATCCTTATGCTCGACCAGATGCCATCATGACGACGTTAAGGGCTGTTGGAAACCAAAAAAAAATTTTTTTTGTCAATTTCAGATTATTGCATTTTAAAATTCTTTAGCTCATTACCTTTCCAAAAATACCTCATTTTAATCTATAGCACAATTAGAAGTGCTAAAATTTTGCTTTTAAAAAATCATCTAAACGCACGTCACCGATTTAAATGGACAGAAAAAAGGTAAACATTGCATTTCCTCTTTGGCCAGCTAGAAGTTTGACGTCATTTTTAAAATTTCTTTCATGATGCTAGCTGCCAATCCTCAGTTATTTTTCACCCTAAGAACGGCTTCGGCGATACAACTAATTATACGTTGTTTACATTTGTAGTTTTGAAAAAAATCGTTCGCTCAAACGCTGTTTGTTTTGCTCAAGTTGTGTTTATAGTAATTAGAACTGCTTAGCTCTTTACAACGTTATTATTTTGATTTTAGTATTAATTTGTTATATTTAAAATGCCTAGATCTAGTGGCAAAGTTTTTAAAAAAAGGCGAGGTAATTTTAATCAAGGCAGAATAAGTAATTCCGAATCAACAGTGAGAAGTGATTCTGTACCACAGCCTTCTTCTGCTTCTAACAGTAATATTTCTGCTTCAGAAAAAAACTTAGCAATTTAAATAACTCATACAAAAGTGAGTTTAATAGTGGATTTAAAAATGCTATTGTGGATTTGAATGTTTTAGCTGGTGTGTTTTCTGAGGCTGTCAAATGTTTACAGTGTGGAGCAACAGGGCTTAACCTTTCCTGTGAAGAAAATTGTTCTGGTGGAGCTGTTGAACTTGATATAATCTGTGATATTTGCAGTTATAGCTACAACTTTTGTTCCTCCAAGAAGTGCAAAGCTGAAATTGGGAAACCCAGCACCTACGAAGTAAACACCAGGCTTGTTTATGCAATGAGATGCATAGGGAAAGGTGCAGAAGCTGCACGAATGTTTTGCGGAATCATGAACTTACCACCCCCACCGACAAAGTTCTCAAAGTACAATAAAATGCTGTTAGGTGCAACTAAGGATGTGTGTGATGCAACGATGAAAGATGCCGTAAAAAAGAAGCTGTACAAGAAAACCAAAATATTAGAGACATTCCGGTGGCGGTTGATGGAACATGGCAAAAGAGAGGATATTCCTCCATGAATTGTGTTGTGACAGTTACGAGTGTGGACACAGGAAAGGTAATTGACACTGAGATATTATCTAAACATTGTGTTTGCAAAGATAAAAAGAAACATGGACCGGTCTGCAAGAAGAACTTCAACGGGTATAGTGGAGGAATGGAAGTCGATGGAGCTCTATCGATATTTCAGCGCTCTGTTCAACGCTATGATGTGCGTTACACGAAATATTTAGGAGATGGCGACTCCAAAGCTTTCGATAACATTGTGAAGAATGAAGTATACGGTGATAATTGTACGATCACAAAACTTGAGTGTATAGGCCATGTTATGAAACGAATGGGATCTCGTCTCCGACGTTTCAAAGCAAAGATGAGAGGCCGAAAATTGTCAGACGGCAAGGCATTATGTGGAAAAAATAGATTAACGGAAGCATCTATTGACCAATTATAAACATATTATGGTCTTGCCATTCGAAGAAATTTATCAAGTGTGAAGGATATGCGACAAGGTATATGGGCAATATTTCTTCACAAAATATCAACGGATGAAAATCCACAACATGGATTTTGTCCATCAGGTCCTGACACGTGGTGCCGTTATAAGAAGGCACAATTAGAAAATAAAGTTTACCACCACAAACATAAACTTCCAGTTGCTGTTATGGAAGCCATTAGGCCTATTTTTAGGGATCTTTCTGATCCAGAGCTATTGAAAAAATGCTTACACGGAAACACGCAGAATCCAAATGAAAGCATTAATAATGTTATTTGGTCTCGTGTCCCTAAAAAGACATTCGTGCACTTAGAAACACTTTCCTTTGGTACGTATGATGCTATTGCATCCTTTAATAAAGGGAATACAACTAAGTTGGATATTTTGAAAAAACTAAACATAGAGCCTGGATATTATGCGACATGCTGCATGGAACGCCTCGACAAAGAGAGGATTACAAGGGCAAGATATGCCAATTTGCAAAAAACTAAGGAGGTCAGAAAGGTAAAAAGACATAAAAGAATTGTACAAGAGAGTGAATTTTCAAAAAATGCTGAAAACTTGGAATATGGAGCTGGAATGTTTTGATAAGGTGAGTTTTTTTTATAAAAATGTGTTTTTCTCAAAATGTCATTTTTGAAGGTTCGATATGTACCTTTTCTCAGAAAGTATATATCTTATGTGTGTGTGTGTGTGTGTGTGTAAACATAATTTATATGACACATTCTTTGTATGTTCTAGTATTTACTGGAATGAGCTTTTAGCAAAATTTTGTATATATTTTTTTATACATTTTTTTTGTCAAAAAATTTGGTTTTCTCGAAATAACTCAAATAAATTTTTTTTTAAAAAAAACTAATAAAAATTTTTTAAAAGGTTCATTTCAGTATAATACTAAATCTATGCTTAACTTGTAAAAAAAATTTGGGTGTTGTATTTACAACAGATTCTTAGAAAAGGAACATTGAAAAAGGGCTTTTTAACATTATCAGTATAGGGCGTTCCGATACCCCTTAAATGGAACTCCTCTGGAAAATATTTTGCATTTTTTATAAGTTCGTTACCATCAACTACAATCCCAGTTTCCTAACACTGATATTGTATTTGGTTGCAAGTGAAACAGTTATCAAATGAATATTTTGCGTCAAACTAAACTTCTTCAACTGGTTAATGTGGAAATTTATGGTGTACCGTCCTTGAGACGGTTGACTCTCATATATCCTCACATTGTGGCTGATCCCTATCCTTGGCATGTGAGACCCTCCAAATGTGTTCGTTTGGCAACCCGTTTACTGGCACTCTACATGTTTCAACAACATGGCGTTTTGCCGTTCGGCCATATGTAATTTCTCCGTCAAATGCATTACATCAGTTTCGACAAAAGAGGTGTCTACTCCAAAAGTACTAGTTTGCCACAAATCATCTAATTGAGACACGGCCAACAAACGTTGAAATAAATTGACCACTTTGGGAGGAGGAGACAATGTAATGGAAGCCTCTGGGATCGAACCATCCACGACCATGACATTTTGTAAAAAACATTCTAGTTTCTCGTCTTTATGCTTTAAACACGAGGGATATTGTCCATTTAGAAATTGATCAAGAGCTCTTAGCACAAGTCGTTCCACAGCTTGAGACAAGGCATGATGGGGTCTGGATTGCACAAAGGCTTCCAAAAGTGTATCCGATTGAAAATGAACGGCATTAACATATTCAGAAGCAAGAACTAAATACATGGATAAGGGATCCACGTATTATCCACGAGCTTTACAAGTCACATCATACAAACGAGCTGTTCGTTGCATGTCCAAAGAAGAGGGATGTGGTAAAGGAGCCAATTCTTTTGGAATTGGACGTCTTCTAAGGATCCATTTCCGCGCCAATTCTCCCCAAAAACGAGGGGATTGGTCTTGAAAAGGACCCAATTCATCAGGTTTAGAAAGGATTAAGTTTAAAGTGGATTGATCAGTGTCATTTCCCCCGTCCAGCGACTGAATATCCTTTTGACGAGCAAAACAGGCCAACAATTGATTAAAAAAAGTCGTAATGGTTCTTGTACGAAAAATGGGTAAAGGCAAGTCTTTTTGGCCTTGAAGAAAAGTTTGATCCAAGTAATCCAACAAAACATCTAAATCGCCTTGAACTTGATACCGAAACAGAGTGAGTCCACCATGCCGTATCATATCTTTCCATTGAATGCCATCAGCTTCCAAACGACAAATGAGCTGATATAAGCAGACAGGTGGATCTAAAATGCATGAATTTTTGTGTCCACACAAAAGCTGTTCAAACCATTCGATCAAGAAGGAACTGGACATCTTGATTCCAACGATGTAAATTCCAATGAAACGCTTGGGGTTGTGCTGTATAATACACAATTAAATTGCGTGCCATAAAACAATGCAGTGTGTACATTGATATTAAAAGTAAAATGTGCACGATAAACATTTTTTTCAAATCTTGCTTGTAAAAAAATAATTTTTTTTTAATGAGATGTGATAAATATCAGAGACAAGAGCTGAGCTGAGTATCTTCAGAATGGGCATCACCAATTTTTGCATGTTAATTAATAAACTTCATGAGCCCAACGAAGAACCTCCTTCCGCACCCGAACATTTCGATTCCATTTTGTACGATGTTCAATCCTTGTTACACATTGCCCTTAATACAGCTTTGTAGACGGATGAACCCAAATTATTTCGGGAAATGTGCCATGTTGTCTGGTGTAAACTGGTTCACAACCTGAATGAATGTTTATCTCATGCTTCTGTGGAACGTCTCACGCTCATTTTATCTTTTGACGGAGAAGGAGTTCCTATGAAATGGCCGACTCAGCGGGAACGCAGGACGAAGAAGGAAGGAGAACAACGCAATGTGTCTCTTCAAGGAATATCCAAATATCGGTCCGTTTTATTTGGAAACAATATCATTGCTCTCAAAGTTCAACATTATCTTGTGGAACGTTTGAAACGGTATCATTTCAAAAATGTTCAACACTTGAACGTCATTGTAAGTGGATGTAATGTTCCCGGAGAAGGGGAACATAAATTTTTTCACATTGCCGAAGCCTTGCATCCCGATCAATGTCGACACCCTCTTGTGGTGAGTGAAGACCAGGATTTAGTATAGTAATTTCTGACATTCGTGCTGAAACAGTATCAGATAACATACTAAATGGCTGCTTTTCATGTTTTGGAGCACCATTAGTCATTACCACTGATCAAGAAACACAGTTCGAGGCTCAGCTCTTTCAAGAACGTTTAAAATCCCTCCTATAGGTGATAAGTGGATATCTTTGAGATAGGTGATATCACCATCTATCGTGTAGAAGTTCAATCTCTCTAAGTCTTTGGCAACTTTCCTTTCCTTCTGGTACGACACGCCAACAAAACAATATTACTCTTAGTGCAAAACTGAATCTATAGTTTATCCGTTCTAAGCGAAAACTGGTGGATTCTGTTCCTGTTTTTTTTAATGTTATTTTTTTTTATTATGTTCAAGTTCTTCATTGGTGAAGAAAAATATCTTGCTCCAAGTCAAGAAAAAGCTTCCAAGATGTGGCATTAGTTGTCATGTTTTGGTTTCAAAACCTGAAGAGAAAAAGAAACATATATTATTAAAAACGAAAATAAATTTGCATTGAAAAGTAATGTATAGTTGTTCACCATTGAGAGTGTAATTCCCAGTTAGATAAGGAAGGGATAGTTGTTAGAATTAAGATGATTTGGTACCCCAAAAATGACCGAACTATCGTTTTATTATTATTGTTTTATCTTATTCTTTGCATTATTATTTTTCGATTCATATATCACTTTTGCATGTTGGAAAGACAGAAGTGTCATAAAACTTCATTTGAAAAATGTAAATTAACAAATTAGACAATTCGACCACTTCTTTTTTTAGAAAAAAAAAGCTAAAAAAAAGTGTTTTGATTAAAAAAATCTATTTTTAAAAGAGAAATAATAACTATTAAAAAATATTTAATGTATAAATCAGGATATTACCGATGCATTGCAAAAATTATTTTTTTTATTTGTGAAATGTATGCATTTCACAAAAAATGTTTGAATTATGGCATTTTCTATTAATAATTTCATATGATTTCAGTTCTTAGTCCTCATATATTTTCATACAAATAAAATACTTCATTATTATGTGAAGAAAAGAACTAAACTTTCTGTCATGACAGAAAAAAAACCTTTTTTTGAAATCTTCCTTGAGTTTTCTTGCTCAATCAATGCTATCTAAAAATTTATCATTTATAAAAATATATGGGTTGAAAAAAATACATAACGAATGTCTTAAAATGGTATTGTAAATTTATTTAATCTAATTATAATTATTTTTTTAGAACTATAAACTTTAATACTAGGAAGACTGAAACTAAGTATATACCTATATTGCCCAAAAGTAGTCAAAATGACTGCATTGTGAAAGAATAACAAATGTGTAAAGAAATTTGTTGAAAACTAATTTTTGATATTTTTTAATTTTATTTACAGTCATATAACAAGTTATTGGTAAATATTAACAATAAAAAATGTACTTCACTTGTGAAAAAAATACATTCTAAAAATTCTAAGAAATTGTGTCATTATATACATAATTGTTTTTCTAATTGAAATTAAAAAACAGTCAAAATGACTTCCTTGGGCAATCTAGTGTTAAAGTGGTTTTTCTCAATTAGTGTTTTTTCGATACATTAGTGCATTCATAATGCTACTCCTTTCACAATTATTTACCAATCACTTCTTTTTTTCTCTGTGTGGTATATATAAGGTATGTAATAAAATTAAAGATTCACTTTGCTGTAAACTGAAAACTTTAAAAAGAAAAAAATTAAAATGTAGAACTGACTTTTTCGTTGAATTTTAGCATGCATATCAACACATTTTGTTTTATTTTTCTCCAAAACTAATTAAGTTACTGAAAAATCAATTGATTGTTAAAAATCAATCTTAAATTGATTAAAACATTTTTATGAATATTACAAAAAATGTCATGCCAAAATATTACTAATTACAAAAGGAGTAGAATTTTAAACCTTTTCCAAATTTTCTTCAAAAAATTTGAATTTTTAAATTTGTGTGAATAATATGTGAAAAAATTCATCTCGTATCATTGAAAAAAAATCAATTGTTACTATTTAAATATAGAAATTTCAATACATTTTGAAAAACATTTCAAACTGTAGTGATTCAATTTTTAAAATCTGCTTAATATTACAGAATTGTATTTAAGAAGCTTGCAGTATATAAACCACGTGCAAAAAAAAAGTGCTTGTAAGGGTGTTATTTCAACGTTGACCATCAAATTATTATTCTGGAATGACACTGCATATAACTGAGGGGTGGAGAAATTATCAAAATTTTGTTTGTTTTAGCACAAACTATAGTTATAACTATTTAACTATTTTACTTCGAGCTTTGTAGCTTATTTCAATAATACTGAATTTAAAATTAAAAACTATTTTGTAAATTATCAACAGCATCTTGCAACTAAGTTGATGGCATTATGCTAAGTTGACACTTGCAGGGCAACGATGTGTACGTTTGCCAGTTGTTTAGACAAACTTGTAAATCTTTTTCATTCAGGTTTGATTTGTCTTTTAATATATTTCTTTCACTTCCATCAATTTTCGTCTTAATCAAAATTTATTGATGAGGTTCTGGGATTTGCCAACAATATAGGCAGAGTAGCATTTTATCTCAAATGTTGAATTATCTCTGATCAGAAAGCAGACATTTAGAAAATGCTGAGTTACAATTTAATCAAAACATCTGGAATTAAGCATTGTAATCAGTTAAAAAACCATTGCCAACCCTTTAACACAACTTAAGATTTATGTATTTAAATATATTGCAATAAAGCCTCTACCCAAAAAAGAATAATGCAAACCCTTGAATAACAGCTAACAAGAGAGGTTTAAGGTTTAATAAAAAAAACATCTGAAACTTAAACTGAACAAATATATTTATGTTGTAAATGACTTTTTACTCTCTGTAAATGGTCATTTTTCTTCTATATTGAAAAAGTTGTCTCAAACTTCAGCAACAAAATTGCAATTATACATAAATACCAAACTTACTTGATTTTTTTAAAAATGATTCATATATAGGAGAATAAAGCATTTAAACAGGAGTTTAAATATATGATTATTTGCTGCCTATTCAAATTTATAAAGGCGAAAATAAAACTAAACAAACAGAATATTGTTTGACATGACCTCAACAACAAAAAGAAATGGCAAAGTACACATTTTGACAGGATATCAACCTGAGTGTTTTTACTTTTTTAGACAAACAGGTAAAAAAGTAGCTTGCTTAATCTTAGCAGTAGGTTTCTTAATTGCCTAAATTTTAAAAATGTATGTCAAAAAACAATATCTCCAATTAAGTATCAATTAAAGAATTGAATGATTAAAAAATGGATTCATAGTAAAAGCAAAGTATATATATTAAAAATTAGCGGTTATATTGATATGGTAAAATTCTTCATGTTAGTTAAAATTTCAAGCGATAGATATGTAATGCAATGAATTTAAATTATTTTCAAAACATTTGAAGGAGTTTCCATCGCACACTTTGTATACATATATTTTAATTTTTTTTCTCTATTACTTAATTAAAAGAATAATTTTGTTTATTTCAAATGCTATCTGGTGTCCTCTATAAAATTAAACTTTTTAGCAATTTTAAGTTGGTAAATTATTACTGCATTTTATTCAAACTGGTATTCATAATTGTAAAAGTATTGTGAATGAGAAATACCTAATATTGTATCAATGAATAATTACACATTAACCCTACATAATATTCCACTTTGTATGAATTTCAGTTATAATCTGAAATTGTTTCAGAAACTATGGCCATAACTTAGTGATTAATCTTTAGATAAACCACCTTGGCATGGGTATGTACCTTGTAGAATAGACATTGAGATGGATAAAGGAAAGCAGGAACGTGAGCTTAGGTACGTTATTCATCTTTCCAGGAGAACTTCGTTGGGAGTAGTGTATTTAGTTATGTCTATATTTTTAAGTTCAGATTAGTAGTCTTTCATTTTGTTGTATCTGGCAATGAAAGAATCCGCTGATGGCTTTAATGAGTTGTCTCAGAGCTGTAGAACTAACTAGAGAAAATAGAATAATAATGATGCAGTGAGCGGAATAAAGATGTTTAATATTTTCACCTTCTGTGAAATGAATATTATTTTATTTCATTTATAATATATTTAATCATGGTGCAATGATTAACACCATAACCTTAATATTCCCATTCTATACGTTAGTTGATTTATTGGTTGGGTTTGGTTTTATTGCACACCTTTATTTTCACATTGAATATAAGTTCAAACCAAAAAAATGAGCTGTTTGTGTAATACTTTTCTCAATCATCGAAGATACCGAGTAAACCAAAGTTCTTTTAAACGCTGTGGGTCCCCTTTATGTATCAGTCTGACAACAGCCCCCCCAAAAAAATTTTAAGAACACCCCTCACTCCCAACACATTACTGAGTGATTTAAAGGCTCCTCAACAATCCTAAGATTGCCTCCGATATTTAAACAGAATTGTTTATAATCCTTTTTTTTTTCTTTTAGAAACCAGTGAATTATATTTATGTATATAAAATTATGTATGTTTAATTATATATGTATTTTTTAATTATATATGTATATAAAAATATTACAAAGTACTAGTTTGAAATAAATAAATAATGTAGGCGCGATTCCAATAGGAAATCAAGATGGATGCAAATGTTATCGTATTTCCGTGTGCTGTGTGAATTCATTTCTTAATTTTTTCACATATGTTTCTACTATATATTTTTGAAAAATATTACGCTTTAGTTATGGTTATGTAGTTGTACACAATAAAAAACTTAATTAATATTCTTGATCGAAATACATGTTCCAGTAAATATTTTTATTAGGTACAATTTAATGTGCCAGTATAGGATGGCTTTCAATTTTTCCATGAGGGTTTTTAGTCTTTAAAAGATCGATAGCTTAACATTAAATGAGATACCTTGGAGGAACCCCCCTAGAAAAGTGCTGAGGACCCCCCGGGGATCCATGAACCACAGTTTAAGAACCGCTGTAGTAAACTATTTTAATGAAGAAATTCTCATTTTGTATATTCATACAAAACGTGGCTCTTATACAAGATCAATACCTTGTAACAGATAACAAGATATTTCAAACCATATGGCTGAAATTATATAGCTTGGTTTTTCTCTCAAACTAACTATATTCACCCTAGTTACCAAATTTGAATCCAATCGAATGTCTATTGAATAAAAGCTAAAATTAAGAAACTGTCACAATTAAGGAATCGTTGCAAAACACGTTGGAAATATTGTTGAAATCTAAAAGAAGAAAAACTCCAATCTCTCTCTCTGATCCAGATTATGAAGTCATAATGACTTCTAGAGTGCTAGTAAAATATTAATATAACTGAATTTTAATCTAAAAATGTTACATTTACCCTAAATGTGCTATGACTTTTGCTTTTTAAATTTTTATATTAAAAATTACATATATTTGTAAATGTATTCTCCATTCCATAAAAGATTTTAAAGTAATTTATTCTGCCTAATATATAATTATAATGGGATTATACTTTTGTATATTTAATAACAATATTCGTTACTGAATTCTTAAAGTGTTGAGGTATATGTTAAGTTATTTGACTATACAAATAAAGTAATTTTCCAAGTAAAAAACACATGCCACTGTGATAAGATATTTCTTTTTTGTTATATTTGTATCAAATATTATCGTTATCATTTATTAGTTTTAATTTGCATTGCTTTAAATGGAGCTTTTTAATAAAGTGTTTTTTACTACTGCTTATTACGAAAATTATTCGTACATGGAAAGCACTTATTACAACCTTTACATAGGTTATACAAATTACATATTTTTTATTGATTTTAATTTTTATATGTAATTTGTATTAATATATGTATTTATATATATTCCATCTTTTTATTAAAAGATAACTGTAAGGGACTTTATAAAAATTGTAAGAAAATGTTTTATATATTTTTATAAAATTTAATATACATCCGTGTTGAACATATTTTTGATTATTTCCTTTGTTAATCACAATATTAAATAAAATAACTGTTATTAGTTCAATTTTCTTTTGATTACTAGTAAGTTTCTATCATATTTTAATTATTTCATTGTTCATAAAAATTCATTATTATTCAGTAGCGATCTTAATTTCTCTCACTTAAATTCACACTCTTTCCGAATTTCGGTTATCCATACTATCAATACTCCATTCATTCACACTTCAGTTATTCCTTTCTTCTAAGAAAACAAATTATTCATCGCGCTTCTAAGAAATACGTGGTTTGCAAGAGAAAAACAGAAAAAGTGCTTCTAAATTGCAACAGTGGAGAAAACATTAGAAATGCACGCTTTCGAGGGTTTTTTTCAATGTTTTCTAACATTTTTTTTTATTTCACATTTTTTTCCCATTCAAAGATAGAAAAAAAAATCCACTCGTCGGCTCACCTTTAACCATTTCAGAGAAATCTGTCTGGCATACTTTCGAAGTCGTCTGCTACATAAAAAACTGGTCTGAAAACCTAGAAAAAGCCGGTCCAGGTAGGGCTGTCATCTCTTATTTATTGCAAAGGTTGTCAACTTAACGCGAAATTTTTTTTTGTCATCAAATCCGAGGACTGTGTTAGAATCCAATCATGATACCCTAAAATAATGAATTTTAAAAAAAAATTGACATTTTCTTATAATTTTATTGTATAGGCCACACAAGTATCAAATACCAAGTTTTTTTCCCCCATTCCCAAGAACAAAAACTACAAGTGTTCTAGTAGTTTAAGATACCAAACTTTAAAATGCGTTTTTCTCGAGATGTGTTTTTTTTTTTTTTTTTTTGAAAAGCTCAAACGGGGACAGCGATGGCTCAAAAAGTTTTTAGAGTAATTTGCTGAAATTTTTTGCGTCTGTTCTGTATAACAGTATAGAAGTGTTTTAACCTTCAGATTAATCAATCACTGTTTTATTACAAAATTTACAGTTCTTTATGTGAATATAATCACTGCAATTTTGAGCAACTTCATATAATAATTAAGATAGAGCTCTAGTTTTTGTAAAAAATTAAAAAAAAAATTTCCTGAAGGTCATTTCAAAAATGAATAGCAAAGTAATACATCAAAATTAAAAAATGAGAGATTGTTCATTTAATGTTTATACAGAATGGGCAGCGTTTATGTAATTTTTGTCAATTTTTACCTATTTTAATACAATATTTTATTTTTCATTTCTTAATTTTAGCCTTTTTTTATTAAATTTTATCTAAAAACCACTAAAATATCTCCATATGTTCATTCTTTTCAAAAAGTTGTCGCAAGTCGAATACCTTAAAACCTTTCGACTTTATATCTTTTAAAATATATCGACATAAATCACATTTTTGATTATTTACTTTGTTACAATATTCTTATTATTTTGTAGAGTTTTCTTTTGAATTAAAAGTAAGCATTTATCTTATTGTAGATAAAAATTCAAGACCATATATCTGTAGCTAGTTATAAATTCATTTATATAAATATTTGAAAAAATTATATGGAATTTATTGAAAAATTCAATGATTGAATAATTGTGTGCTAAAAGCTTTCAGCGCCATATCGGAAATCTTGTTGCATTAGGGAATGTAACATTAAATACAATTAAAAATAATTGCCCCCCCCCATTAAAAAAGTTTGATGACATCATGAATCCAATCTCATACTGATCTCGGGATACATTTCCTGTAAATATCTCCCACACACACATTTTCGCCCATAATTTTAACCCAATTTATCCCTTTATATGCATTCCATTATGAACCTTCCTTCAAGTTTGTGAGAAAAACGCCATCTTTCTTTCACAGTGATTCTAAACCACTGTGCTGCCAATTTTTGTTGAAAATTATTTATCTCTCTCAACACACAGAGAAAAAAAATCTGAAACCTAATCATTGGACGATTTGTTGAAAAATCTAAGGGTATATTTAACATATTCTTCCGTGGATAGAGGGAAATGTATTACAGATAAGTTAAATTCTTTTAAGCTTATTTTATTGTTAGTGTGCCGAAAAATTCTGAAACTGTTAAAAATAAAAAAAAATTGAGAATCACTGCTCTAACGCATTTATTATATTCAGATGTTAACAGTACACTGTTATTTATATATTGTTACTACTATGTAGCATAGAGAAGCATATTTTATTTTGCTAATACTATTTTTGCATACATAAATATATATATAAAATATTTTCTATTTCCTTTACTCTAAAATACCAAATGAATTTTAAACTTTTTACATTCGAAAAATTTACAGAATGTTTTCAAATGTAGAAATGTATTAAGTTATTCAATTTCGTTGTTTTATTTATCACATAAAGTATCATATATATATATATATATATATATAATATTTTATGTATATTACATTATTATAATTCAATTTCATATAATTAAAACATTAATATTTTTAACGTCAACAGCTTTAAATCATTGAAATATTTATCTTTTCTTTATACTAATTCAATATTGTAGGGAACAAAAGCCGTGTTGTTTGGCGGAAAAACGTAAGTGATTTTCAACAGGTTTCCGAAACCCATTATAAAATAAATCAAATTGGCTCTAATCTATCGTATTGGAAAATAGTATTATTTGGTATTTGTCACAAAGTTGCTTGATTCTAAATATTTTTAAAATGTTCAATTTTAAAAAAATGGCGCATATAAATTAGCCCTTTTTGTTAAGAAGGAAAAATTTGAAAGAGATGTAAAATATAATGGGTATTTGTCGAAATCGATTTCGCTTTGTATGAAAACTAGATTTAAAAAAAATCAGAATTAAGTCAAAATACTTACTGAAAGATCAAGATTGAAACGAAAAAAGCTGGAGAAAACACCGAGACGCCATAAGACGCCGAACGAATTTCCCGATTTCCGGGGAATGGTTCTGGGAAACCCTGATTCTTGCGTCAACGATCTGCGCAGATTAGAATGACTCACTCCAAGCTCCTTTCTGCTTGTCCGGAGAAATGATGGAAGAGTAGCGCTTGTTAAAATCCCCCCCCCGAAGCGGGGTTTTATTTTTGCCTGTTTATTATACGATCTAATGGGTTTTTCATTTCATTTTATATTTTATTACTTTTTTTCCCCTTTTTTCCTTCCAGATTTTTATATTGGTGGAAAAAGGGTCTTGAAGGGAAACTTTTTCAACTCCCTGAGCCCCTAGAGCAAAGGTACTCCACCTGCGGCCCCCCGAGCCTTTTGAAGTGGCCCGGTCATGACCCATTGCTCTGAGACATTCACTTAGTTAAGAAGAATTCATTCAAAATTGGGTGGAAAATTCTTTGATAAGAAATTAAATCTATCGATTTTGCTTTTTTGCTGTCGATGTCGTACGGCTGCGAACTCATATTATTTTTCTATTTGTAACGATTACGGTTAGCGATAACATACAACAGTGAAGTAGCGAAAATTTTACGGGTGGAACTAATTTTTAAAAATCTTTCATACCTTGCCAGTGAAAAATATTCGAACGATTTGAAGTTGAATGTTTTGAAGAGAAAAACAAACTCGGATCGGGACTTGTGTTTGATTTGTCACGAAAGTGCTGTATGAAAAAAATATTAATAAACATGAATCTCTCTCTCATTCAATGATACTTTTCTTCCAAGATCACTTTCAAGATGTGATGAATAGGTTTTATTGAACATTCTTTGAAAAACAACAAAATGTTTTGTCAGTTGTAATGTCATAGCTGTAACAAAGACATTCTATGAAGTTTGCTATATCACTGGTAATCATATGCAACTGTTGAGCGTGCAAAAATTGTGAAGGAGTGTTTATTAAATTCTTTTTATTTAGTGTTAGTGATAAAAATGAAAAAGTATATAAAACAATAATTTAAAAAAGCATAACAGGATTTCGTTGATCAATTTTCTTCAATTTAAATTTCCAACGTTATCTTAGTCCTCAACAGTTGCGCACACAGACATTTTTCATCGGGGTGTCCAGGTTCGAATGTCCATTTAATTTTGTCGATTTTCGGGAACAAAAAACAGTAAAAAGTTAAATATTCAATAATATAATTAACATTAATTAATAAAAATTATTATTAACAAATAGTTAATTAAATTTTACGTACTATATACATAGGATCATTAACAATCGGAAAAAAATTAAGGGCTTTGGGGGGTCCGAACTCAAGGACCCCCCTTTGTGTTCCCCACTGGTCCAAAAGCATTTCTCTCCCCCCCCCTTCCCCTTTAACCTCATGTTGCGGTCCGTGTGAAATAGCTAACACATGTATGTGGTCCTGCAGAAAAAAGGTTGAGTACCCCTGCCCTAGAGCCAAAAAGTGTTTTCGTAGAGCCCATTGAATGCATACAAATTAATTATCGAAAATCTAATCCTTTCAATACAGGATTCATCGGCAATATTTACAGGGTAAATATCCGAAGGTCTTCACACCTTCAACAGCAATCAAACACAATAAACAGTGTTTAAAATTACACGTAAGTAAAGATTATTTACGAGCAACTCCGAGCTAATCGCTAGTCAAAACAATGTTCACTACTCTCTGGCTTAATCAAGACTCCTCGCCGTACCGGCGAGCATCCTTTTTATATGCGCGACAGAAACTTCTAGAAATGTAACCGCTTGTGTCATTGAACGTGACACTAGTGGAGAGATCTACTACTTTCTAGAAGATTCGAGAGGGTTCCGAACTCGCCAACATGGTCGGCAATGACGCCAAAGTCGCCAAATTGGCCGCCAACTTGGTCGCAAAAAATGATGCCAACTTGGCTCTACCGCCAAGATTTCGCCAAGTTCTCATTGAATCGCCATTATAACGTAAGGCACTGCTGGTGAATAGTACAATTTTAACACGAAATAAATGTAACATAGAGTAATATAAATGCATTAAACACTCAAATACAAATTATTTACACTATTTACACAAAATTCGTAACACTGCTTCCTCCTCAAGCACTGCACGTCCCGGGCAGGGCAATCCCTGAGTAAGAGGAACCTATTTACAGGCAACCTATTCACATAATAATCACATATAAAGTAAGAATTGTATTCCACAGCATATACAATACAAATAAATCGAAAGAACATGAAGAGATGTAAGCATAAATTCAAATATTAAAATAAAACTAAGGAATTAGAAAAGAGAAATAATTTACATTATTTACAAAATAATTAATGACCATGGTCTGAACTTAAGGATCTTATTTATCTTGGCCAAGATAAGGGGCTAGCCTATGGTATTGTATTACATTCGGTTTTGGGTGTGGTGATTTCTGTATACGCACCACAACGTCATTAAGTCTTTTTAGGAGTATGTAAGGACCTTCACAGTTCTTCTGTAGCTTCGGAGAGAGTCCTTTGCGACGTTTCGGATTCTATAACCACACTTTGTCGCCTTCGTGAAAGTCGTGTCCAGTTGCTCTTGCATCGTATCGGGTCTTCATTTTCTCGGAAGCCATGCCGATTCTTTCAATAGCCAGATGATGCATTTCCTCCATCCGTGCCTGGAGTTTCTCGATATACTCCTCTGGCGACAAGGGTGCATCTGGTGGCCGGCTGAACAGAAGATCTGCAGGCAGATGAAGATCACGTCCAAAGAGCATCTGGGATGGGGAATAACCGGTTGTCTCATGAACGGCACTCCTGTAGACATGCAAGAAAAAGGGCAGCTTCTTGTCCCAGTCCTGTCCCGTGGTGAAGGCAGTTCTCCCTTTTAGCACCTTATTTTACATCCAGAAAAAGAGAGGAAAATACTAAGATTTTCTTCCATTTATTGGATTTGGCCTTGTGAAATTCCTTCATTTTGTACTGTAAATCAGGAGGTTCATGATCACCTAAACAATTTAGAATGAAACTGACTGAAAAACTAATTTCAGAAAATCATCGTGACGTGTTTTCTGCCAGATCAGGAAAACCCAGCATTAGTCCTTCACCACTCAGGTTAACCTCAATGCATTTTTCAGGTGTTATTCCTGCATCTGAAAAAAATCAAATCCAACGAGACAGTGTTCCCGTGACTGTGCTCCTGTAATAGACATTCCAGAAATAAGCCAGTAAGAAACGAGACCAGATACCAGTTTACAGAATGTCAGGTATCTCATTTTGTGTTGTCCCTTGTTTCAAAATCAATCATATTAAGAATAATATTTAACTTTTTTTCCATTTGCCAGATATAACTCGGGATAGTAAACTAATATTAAAACTAAATGCTTTTACGCCTGTAAAAAATTAAAAAACTCAACTTAAAACCTATACATTTTGTTTTGTTTCGTTTCATTGTATTTAATAATAAAATTAAAAAATGTGATGATTTTTTGCAATTTTATCAAAAAAATGTGTAACGGAAGCGATTAAAGGGTTCAGGAGGAGGAGAGATTTATGGTTCTCGGTAATGAGACAGGGGAAAAGTTTCTACTGTTTATCAAAAAAAATATATACAGTCGAACCTCCATATAACGAACCTCTATATAGCGAATTTTTCTACGCGCATTTCAGAATTTTCTTCATAAAATAAACTTCCTATAGTGAAGTGCATTTTCTATACAAAAAATTTTTTTTCTTGTGATTGGATTTTTTTCTCCTTATTTTTAAAGTATTTCCGGACATTTTAAGTTATTCTCTCTTAACACATTTTATGGTTCTCATAATTCTTTAACTGCTTTTTTTTATTTAGCGCGCCGAGAGCAATAGATTTCTGGGAGTTTCATCCAAGAAGTACTACTTTTCACTAGAAACATCTTCGATATCCTCTTTCACCCTCAGTGGAATTGCATCGTGTCTCCGTGTCCTTGAACTAATTTCCGTTCATTTGTAGTGTTGATCAGTCGTAATGGTAACTTCGTTTCTGATAGTTCGTAAGTGCTTGAGCATGAATTTTTTTTAAAATTTTTCAGGAAGTAGATAAAGGCGTCAAAAAGAGGACATGGCTTTAACATTTGGTTTTCTTCCAAACAGCTTATCAACTATTATAAGAAATCGAGATAAGCTTCGAAATTATGATTCATTGAATTCTTGTTCAAAACGTAGAAGAACATGTCCATGAAGATTTCGACGAGGCAGTTATGAAGTGGATACATACAATGCAAGATAAAAATGTTCTGGTCTCTGAGCCTTTCGTAATAGAGAAAGCTTTTCCATTTGTTAAGGTATTGGGATAAGACCAATTTCTACGTAGCAATGGATGACTAGAAACATTTAAGAAAAGACACGGAAAATTGCACCTGAAGGGATTTTTGGTGCATTTCAAAGATATGAAACATATTATGAAACAAAGTATTTTTTCAAATAAAAAAACTCAAACAAAATTAACATGTTTTATGCATAATTAAATTTAAGTCCGCATGTGTGGTGATGTAAGTTTAAAAAGTCTTGTTATAAAATAATGTATGCTTAAAATTACTTGTATGCTTTAAATTAGAAAATGTCCTTATATAAAGCTCATTAATTTTAAAATAAAATTATTTTCTTTTTGTAAATACAGTGTATATTCCTCAACATTCTTTTTTCTCTTTTTCTTTCTATTTTTTTTCGATGGGTAAGATATGCTGCAACTTAAGTTAATAACAAACAAGTATATTATCTAAAAAAAATTTTAATGTACCATCTATATATATAAAGGAGAAAAGCGACTCACTCACTGACTGACTGACTAATCCACGATATCTCCGGAACTATTAAACCTACATATTTGAAATTTGGTAGGTAGGTTCCCTTCATGGAGTAGACATCAGCTAAGAACGGATTTTGCAAAGATCTAATCCCAAGGGGCATTACGGGGGCTTAAGGGGCGTTATAGATAAGTATTTCCATTATTAATCTATTAGATGTAGTCTTGAAACTTGGTACACATATTTCTTTCATAAAGTAGAGATACCTTACATAAGGATTTTTACGAAAATCGACCTCCAAGGGGCGTTATGCATAATTATTTTCATTTTTAAACTATTAGAAGTACAGTTTTGAAATTTGATAAGCGGATTCCTTTCATAGAGTACAGATCCGCTACAAAATGGGTTTTGTGAAAATCGACCCCAAGTTTGCGGAGAATTAAGCAGCGTTATAGGCAATTAACTCCTTTTTTAAACTATTAGACGTAAAATCTTGAAATTGAGTAAGCAGAATCCATTCATTAAGTAGAGATCTGCTATAAGATGGGTTTTGTGAAAATAGCTTCCTAAGTGGCGTTGCGGGGGCTTAAGGGGCGTTATTGATAAATATTTCCATTTCTAAACTATTAGACGTACAGTCTTAAAATTTGGTAAGCGGATTCCTTTCGTGGTGCATCTACTTGTTCCTAAAAATAAATTCTTTAAATACACATAAGAAATTTAAGATTATATTTTTTTCAACAGTATTAAATTGTTTTCATTTGTAAAAAAGAGGAAATGCTCTTGAATTTTAGAATACTTGTTAGTAAAGTACAAACAATAAGCTGGTATCAAAGACAGAATATTATGATTACAAACATTTTTAATTTGCCGAGGAGCTTCATGTATCTCGGTAAACTTGTTTACATAAAATGATTATATTCTTCTTCTTTGTACTGAATTGTTTCTTTTGCGAGTAATGACAAAATACTGGGCTTCTTAATTTTTTTCGACTTTTGTACAAAAAGAGTTATATTCTTAGCCTTTGGATAATCCTTACTTTTTATTTAAAATTTCAAAAGAATTGCATAATGCCTAAATTCTAAGATTACTGCTCTGATTTTTGTGCGATGATGAACTGATTTTGTGCGTAAGGTAGAGCCAAAACATTCCTACGAAGACAACTCCTTCGATCAACATTCAAAACAATTACAAAAACATTTCCTTCTCAACGCACTGACTCCTCAATCGAGTTGCAGATAACTGTGACAACAATTTTTCTTTATTTTTTTCAAAACGAAGAAAGACTTTAGCTTCAAATATCCCCTCCCCTCCTCTTCGTTTGAACATTAGTCCCCTAAAGTGACCGGGTAAGTAGAAGAGGGCCTTTTTAGAGGGCTTTGTCGGCATAGTTTCTATTTATCCTATGTCCGACAATTTAACAGAAAAGGAAATGCTCTTTCCAAAGATTTATTACGGCAATAAGAGGGAGAATAGTTTTCCGGCTATTTGAAATTAACCTTAGAAGATTTACAAGAAGACAGATGTGCATTTCTAGGTTTTCTTACACCAAATAGGCATATGATGATTAACAATGACCAAAAACTGAAGAATCAACAGTAATCAACGGGGAGAAGCATTTTTTGTTGATATAAAAGATTTTGCGACTTGCTTTTCATATTCATTTACAAGAACCATCTTATTCTGTATTCAGAGTTTCAAACGTTCAAAAGTCTTAGAGCGCCCCCGAACACTCCTTTCTTTGTACTATTGTACATGAAATGCGTGACTCACGAATAAATAGGCGAGAAAAAAAAGAGAACGAACATATTATTTTAATTTAAATGTAACTATCTGTTAGACTACGTTCTGATTGTATTTATTTTTTCAAATATTTTGGATTGGATAATTTTTTTATAAAAAAATTATCCAATACTGTAGAACTTTCTAAGTTTTGAAAGTTCCCATTTTCCTTTTCTTAGAGAAACTTGTGTTTGGAAATCGCGTGTGATAATTACTACTGATTTCAGTTCAAAACATTTCTTTTCCTTTTAAAGGAGACATTTCCTAAGAATTCAAACCACATTCCATCAAGATTTCTTTTTCAGTATTATTAAAGGCGTTGAATGAAATAGTATAAAACATTGATTACTATATAAAACACTAATCACAATGTAAACTATTGCACAAAAAAGGAAACGCTTATTTCTTTTCAGTCACAGGTATAATAACCTAAAGCAAATTCAAATTAATTTATCAAGGTAAAATTTATTTATATTTGATTTTCAGTAAATGTTTTAAAATGTTGAAAATGTTATAGATTTATTTTTATCCTGTTAAACGCAGTAATTTCGTACATACAAACTCAAATTATCGTGTTAACTCTTAAATTAATTAATTTTGAAAAACAAATAATAATATAATTATTTGAACATTTAGATACATACAATGAATTTAAAAAATAGAAAGAAAAGGCAAAATTTGTGCCTTTCTCTCTATGTCATAATGTAAAATCTCAAATCGATAATGGGCTATTTTATAATCATATAGTACTCTGAAGCTCTTTATCTTTTTATAATGGAAAATATTTGCTTTAAGACACATAATTCTTTAACAAATAACAAAATTACATTAACTATATGTGAGTTTAAAAAATCTTATAACTATTGAACATCTGTGAACCAATAGACATGTAAATATTCAACTAAGCTATATTGTGGTTAATCAATTTATAATTGCTTCTCTGAGAATTAATTAGTTATTTATATAACACTCTGTTAAGAATTTTTGTATACTTTCTTTCTTAAAAGAATAAAAACATTGATAAATGTCATTTTTTTATTGCCTCGATAATTCATTCTGTTTTGATGCATTAGATTTCATAATAATTATTGAATCTTAAGATTAAGTTTAGATTTTTACACCAAGCATTTTTTAAGGATTAAAATTATATGATAATGTTCATCTTTGATCTAATTGTTCCTATGTATGCTGAAAATTATGATAATCGATTAACAATGACAGGTAAATGTGATAAATGGCAGGAATGTGGTGTTAACTTAATACTTTATCTCAAAATCATAAATAAATGTTACTTGTTAAACAGTATCACATTGTAGTTTCCGCATGTTTTTACAGCTGTGGTAGCCGAGTGATCACAATTGAGGATTCCATCATCTAGCAGGGCTCTAATACACGTTAACTTTCTAAAGGCTTAAAGTACTTTCATTGCCGTCATAACATAATCGACTGGGTTCCAGGGGTCGGATAATATCCTCGTTACTTGATTGTTATACAAATAATGAGGTCCATCTCATTGCGATATCCCTCATGTCTCCTCTGAATGAGACATTAATAAACTATCGAATTACTTGCATGTTCTTAAAATAAATCCTTTAAATACACAAGTGAATAAATGTAAAATTAAAAATTTTTTCCAACTGTAATGTACTGCTTTCATTAGCATAAAATATCAAATCCTTTGAATTTTTAGAAAAATTCTTGATTAGTAAAACACAAACAATTAGTTTACATAAGACAAAATTATGACTACACATATCTTTAAGTCAGCAAGGAGCAAATCATTCATGTATCTTGGTAAACTTATTTATATAAGGAAAAAACTATTCTTATTCGTGTTTAATTGTTCTTTTATGACTAATTACAACACATTTATTTCTTACTTTTTTCATCTTTCATATAAAAGGTTATTTTATTAGTTTTATGGATAGAAGTTAAACTTGTTAGCTTCTTATTTTTAAGTTACAATAAATTATAATTCTTTTGATGCATCAGTTAGTATAACATTGCTGAAATTCTAAGATAAATGCTCTGATCTCTGTGTGATGAAAATAAATAAACTTCAAAAATATTTTAAGAAATATAATGCACGTGTCATTCTAATTCTAAACACAATCTTCCCTTTTAGGACGTATGGTAATACAATAGTTTCCAAATGTGCAGCTCAGAAAAAAAATTAGCCCCAGTCCAAAAATAAATCGAAAAATTCACAATAATCGAATATTCTTTATTAACATAGCAATAAAAACCATTACATTTGAAAATCAATGTAAGATCAATCCCCTCTCCCAATAATTTACACTCAAAACGTGAAAAAGGCCTCCACAGGTATCTGCCGTTTTTTAAGTGATTGATTAGCTTGAACTTATTCACTACTGTGCAATTTTAACTGAGTTGGCCTGATTACAGTTATGTTGTAACCTTTTATATTTATATATTAAATGTGGAAGAAATTATCGCAAGTTCGACTTGCTTGCTGGTCAGAGTGCGAGGGCCCCGCTTGAGGTTGAAGGCTCTGGTGCACGGCACCGCTTAGCCCATTGGTAGGTACGCCACTGTGTTCACTAGTACTTTCTGATTCAGTTCTTGATGCAACTACTTGTAGAAATCAAATTTAATTCAGTTGAATGAACTTGCTGATGACTTTTTAAGAAAAAATAAAGTCTTCCAAATTTTGATAGAATTTAATTTTTGTTTACGTTAGAATCATATTTGTAGTACAAATAAGAATATACGTAAAAAGTAAAATTATTCTTTCAGATCTGAACCGAAAACCATTATTTTTGGCAGAACGGAAACCGGAAGAGAAACGATATATATATATATTTTTTATAGTTGAACTGGAACAAAAAAAATTACGTTTCGAAGTCCTGGCTCTATATGTTTAGAAATCACTTATTCAAGGTATTATTCCAAGAAAAAAATAGTGTACTCTTCCAGATCTACATTTGATAAGGAATTTGATTTCTTTTAACTGAACACAATATTTCGATATATGTAGAAGTCTAATTTTTTTTTTTCCAGGAGCTTTTTTTCTTTTTTTAAAGTTAACATTTTTCCCCAGAGTATAATGCGCACTCATGAATTTCGATCTTATTTTCTGTGTTCAAATAGTGCGTTATACGCCGGCTTTTACGGTAATTAATTGTTTCTATAACTGTTACGGTTATTTTATTTCAGACATATATGTTTAGTTTGTTGGGTTAACTGACAAATAATATAATTTTTTTAAAAAAATTCTTACATTTTCGTATAATATTAGTGGTGTTTCGAAAATTTACTGAGTGCGTACTTTATACTTCCAACGCCATTGTGCTCATAAATAACGAAATAAAATGGAAAGAAAGTACAAATACATTTTAAAACGATACCAGAACATACGTGAATATAAAGATATATATTTCTCGAAAATTAAGCCCATTTCTGGATATTTTAAAAAATAAACTTTAAATTTACTACTATATATATATATATATATTCTAAGAATGAAAATGTTAGAAAAAGAAATTTTTCTAAATGATTTCGTTAAATAATTTCTGCTACGTATTATACTTTCTTGATTATCTCTAATTGTAACTATAAGAAAGTCAATAATTAGTGTGTGAAAATTTTTGTAAAATAATATGCAAAATCTAAATAAGTTTTTGGAAATTATAATTTAATGGCTAATTTTTATTTTTGCTCGAAAACGTATTATTTTATGTCATATTTTCGTATTAATTCTCGAGCAGTAGCTTTACAGGAGGAAACATACTTTAGGAAAGGAGAAAATTGATGTGCTTCGAGTGACACAACATCGATCAGTAAATACTTCTTAAGATGAATCCAAATTCCATTAATGACTATATCTTCATTATACTTGCCTGTTATAAAAACAAACTATTCTCTATAACAAACCCCTGATGAAGGGATTCAAGTGGTACTCTATTTCAGGACTTTTGATTTAAACCCTGAATGAAGATTTGTATGTGTGAGCATGTTAGAAGAGGAAACCTCTAAAATAATTGCAAAAATTGAGAATTATGTGAATAAATGTGTTGATGATAACTTGAACGAATAATATGGATGTGATGTGGAAGTTAGAACAGTGAGGTGTTTCTTATACAATAGCCACGAATCACTTTATTTATAGTATTTTACTAAAGATAGAAAATAAAAATTTATGTATAAGTTTATTTATATAGTTAAGTTTATAATAGCTAAAATTTTTGCAGTAAATTTAATTCTAAAATTTAAAAGGAAACAGAGTATTAGACGAATTTTTTTTAGAAATGTGAATAAATGAGTCTTTCACACATACACAAAAAAACAAATCACTAATTACAAAAATGAAATTAAGCTAATAATTTAAAATATCACTTGCCTGTACAAATTCATTCTGATATAAGAACGAATTCATTTACCTTTAAAATGTACATTAATATTACCAATAAATATATATTATAAAAAAAACATAAATTTTCTTTATTTATAAGTGACTTCTTTTTTCTTACATAAGGATAAAACTCGAAACATTTAATTCATTTTCAAAGTATTATTAATCACAGTAAATGGATTATTAAAAATTATATAACAATTTTTTTTTATTTGTAATTGAGTTCCTCATTTACTAAGCTCAAATATATATTTCTTCTACAAAATTGAATCCATTAAAAATATTTTGATTTACGTGAATGAAAAAAAGAACCGATTGTTATTTTTACAGTGAAAATTTCATGCGCAAGGGAATTTAGCTATTATACTCAAGACACTTAAGAAAAAACTGCCTGAAAAACAATCTCCCAAATGGGGACAAAACTTTTATGTTTCAATGAACCACTAGGGCATAGAAAAATGCTATAACGCCAAACCAGGCAACCCAGAATAATGACGTCAATGCATATCTACCAATGACAAGCAACCTCTTTTCCTTTGACCGTGCCGAAGAGGAATGCCCGAGGTGTGAGGAACTCAAAAAGTACTCTTTATTTAACGCTACGCCAAATTTCTTCAAAAACCTGATTTTTTTTGCTTTAATTGTACAATTTTTAATTGTTAATTGTTTCTGAACATTCTGCTTTTGATATTATCTGCTTATAAGGGTTAAAAAATGAATCAAATTAACCTCTTGAAAACGCAACTATGCTGGTGAGACATTTACAAAAACAGTGGAAGTGTTGACTTGTAATGTTCTTGACTTGAAGTGCTCAAACTTGTAATGAACGAAAACTGGGATAAGTAAAGGTATTTTCACAGAACAAAGAATGTTTTAGTGGAACATTAAGAGGTAATAGAATATTTTATTTAAATTGGGAAGTGTGTTTTCAAGTTTGTGTTTCTCCAATTGTTTTGAGAACAATCTGTACCTGCATGAAGATTACATGTTTGGACTGACTTCTAATGTGACTTCAAAATAGCTCTGAGTAAGCTTCTATCGTCCTTTTTTCAGCTATTGAAAAGCTAAAGAAGAAAAGTGTTATTAATTTGCAACTTATTTGTGGAAGGTGAGTGATTGAAAGATGACATTTATCTGTGAAAAAGCTATGTGCTAAGCTGAACTGGCCTTGTATGACAAAAGGAGCATTTAGACTTTGTGAAAGAAAGTCTTGTGTCTGTGCTGCTACACCAACGGCTAAAGATGCCATGAACGACACTGCTTTTTAAGCGAAAAGCAATATAAAATGTTTCAAAATGTCAGTTGAAGAATGTGGAATATCCGTTGACGGCAGAGACACATGGACATTCATCGCTAAATGTTGTTTCTATAGAAACTTTATACATTGACACTGGGAAATTCTAGATTTAGGAAATGTTATCAAAGTTTTTTAGAATTCTATAAGTCCAGTCATACATGCGTGTTCCTGCAATCATCTGGGATTTACTTCAAACATAGTGCGTACAAAATCTTTGTATGTTTTTGCACTACGAAATCTTAAAAATATGTATTTCTTTTGTGATGGTGATTCCAAGGATACCTTTATGTTAAAGATGTGTATGGTGTCAACAATGTCATCATATGAGTGCATAAGATACTTCTAAGAAAGATTGAGTTGTCGGAAAAGAAAATTTTTAAAAAAGGCGAGAAAAACCTCGGTGAGAAGGAAAAACTTTTATCAATGTTATGTTTAATAAAATTCTACACTGTTTTAGCACTAACACCAATCACGCCAAAGCTATGCTAAGTGCTACAATAGCAGTATTTTTTCACTGTTGTTTTAGCAGGGAGAAACCCATATATGGGCCGTGCTCGATTTGAGCTGAGAACTGGTGTGACTATCAACGAGGAAACAACACCGGAAAACAATAAACAGAAAAAATTGTATGTATTTCTGTGAAACTTTAAAATATTGTTAAACCTGTGTACACAAATCAGAGTGATAAGCAGTTATTATAAAATTGCCTCCACGGTAAGACACCAAATAAAAATGTATCATTTAACGCCTGTTTGTGGCAAATCATTTTGAAAGAAACTTTTATCGAGCTAAAAGCATTTTCTTTGGGTACCCATATATTACCGTCATTATTTTTAAAAAAGCTTTCATTGATGTGTTAGGTATTTTGAAAGCATTTGGCATAAATGCTGGGAATTATATACTGCGTGATGAGAGATTTGTTGACATCTTTCGAGTCGGTGACTCGAAACAACATTATTTGCCTTTTTTAAAATCAACCAGAAAAAACCAAGGAGGCCCAAAGAAAGAAAAAATTTAACGAACTTCCAAAGAGTGGGAGTGTTAATTATAAATCAGGAGAGTTTTAGTAATATACTTGTCATATTTTGTTTTGAAATTCATTTTATAATGTTTAAATGCATTTTTCTCAAAACCATTTTTTTGTAAATTTCATGATATTTCAAACATGATATCTAAAAAACTATTAGAGATACTTGTATGAAATTTTACACAAATGTTATTATTGGTATTATCTAAAGAATGACCTACGAGCTAAGAAATTAAACAATTTTTAGTTATTTTATAGTTGTATTTCTTTCTGAAAGTTACGATAATTTGATTGAATTTCCTAGTTCGCAAGCTCGACTGGCCATAACTTTTGATTCAAAAAAGTAATTTAACACTTGTAGGTCATTCTCTAGAAATGTGTTTTAAAAATGTATTGCAGCAATATTTTATGGAAAAATATAAAATATTTTAAAAAATAGAGTGCTTGAAAAATTCCAAAATTTGATTAAAATTTCTTTAAAAATTTAAATTTTTACAAATTTTTATGTACATATATTATTTCTAACTGTACTTTTATTTATTGTGTATAAAAGTGAAAGTAAAAATAAAAATATTAGGGATTTTTGAAAACTTAAAAAAGTCTCGAACGCGTAGTCGGATTCCTTAAAAAAATAAGCTGTCTACTATTCGATGATTAGTTCTGTGTTCCAATGAAAAAGAAAGAACGTTTCTAACCTTGAAGTGCAAGAGATGTGATTTGGTACATTGTTTCAGAAAAGTGCAGCGGAAGCGATTTTTCAACCCAGTGATGTTTCATTTTATCCCGTTATAAATATTTCTGTTAGCTCTAAATTGAGTGTTTATTTTCACATTGTGGTTTTTGAATGATTTCAAAAAATGTCTTCGAAATATGTTATTATTAATATGCTTGATGAGATAATTTACGAATAAATCTAAATTTTAAAAAGCTATCAAATAATCTATTTTGATCCAAATTCTGATATTGATATAAATTTATGGTTTAAAGATTTTGAAGAATTTTATGTTTTGAATTTTCCATATGAAATGGTTTAGTATGAGTAGTAGTACCATTATATTTTTTTTTATTTATAAAGCCTGGTAAAATCCTAGGAGGACCCACTGCTGTTTTTGGCACCAAAAATTTTTCGCCAAAAAGCGCCAAATTGAAGGTTTTCAAAAAGGCGTCAATGACGAAAAACTCTTGGGAAGCGCATGCGTCAGCGGGGGATGAAATGGGCGTTTCGCAAAGATGAAAACGAATAAATACCTTAAATTAATCATTATATAAAAAAACGGAGAAAGCAATGAAATTCATTTTAAAAAAGCATTCTAAAACCAGTGTGTACAACTTGATTTACATTTTTAAAAAAGGACGAAAGGGACGTTTCGCAAATATAAAATCGAAGAAATACATGAAATCAATCATTTTAAAAGGCACTTACCTTACGCTTGCCTTTCGTCATGTTCCGTTGGTGGATACACCCTTGCGATGGATACAAGGAATTCATGAAAATTGCCATCCACAAACTTGTGACCTATTCTTATTAACTTTCAAGTCATTCATCACGAACGCATTCATGCTCTTGCCAAACTAATATCTCGTCAAACGCAAGATAATTATTATAGCAAGTTTGCTTTCGCTAAACCAAGTGCCCTTTCTCACACTCCGAACAACGTCGTGGCGATTATCTTTCGACTGGTTGCGGCAACGCCATTCGTAGCCGTCAACCGTTCCCTTTCGTTCTTGCAAACGCATATTTTTTTAAACCTCGGACATTCATAACGAGAAGCAATTAAATTAGCTTTCATACACCATTCTAATGTCTCTTTCTTCCCCTTTGTGCCCAGGAGCACAAAGAAACCTGTCGTAGCCTCACTTTCAATTAATTTCCTTTCACACGCCATTCTTAACAACAACCGGTGGAGAGCAAACCTTCTCAAACGAAGTCAAATGTCAAAATGACGTTTTTTCGAAAAGGCGAAAAACGTTGTACTTTTTAGGGTTGCCATTTTTTCGGTGATTTGAAAATCCAAATTTTTGATGAAATGGAAGGGTTACCATATTGTAACCTTTATCGCTCAAAATTTGGCGACCAAAAGTGAGTTCTCCTAGGATTCAACCATAAAGCCTGTTTATACCCAGCAATTTTTCTTATATGTGTCTGGTTCCACTCTAGTGTTTCTTATTATATTATATGGGTCTTACCCCATCGTTTACTTTTTATTATATTTTGGTACCTACCATCATTGTACTGTTTTTATGGTTTATTCTGTTTTTCAATATATGTGTAAAAAATTATTTTTATTTCTCGATTATATTTAAATTTATTGATTGGGCAATCAAACTTGAAACTCCACTTATTATTGTGAATGTTCTTGTTATAAAGTTACTATTTTAAAAACGTTCGGGTTTATATTTTTGGTTACATTTACTGAATGCTATATTTTGTATTCAAAAGAAAAAATGCATAGCTCATAATTAATATTTTTGGATTTTGAATATAAGAATTGGTGCTTTTGCAGTTTTTCAAGTATTTATTGAATTCTTACCAATGTTTTGATATTTTTATTTTAAGAATTTTATACTGGTACTATTTGATATATTTATGTGGATTTAAGAATTTTTATTATGAAAAGATATACTTTATTACAGTGATACAATTGATTTGATATGAAAATGAACAACTTTTAATGAATATAAAATGATAATACTTTCAAGAGCACTTAGGCTGAGAACATATTAATAAATAAATAAAAGTATAAACAGATGTTTACATATAGAAGAAATACTATATTAGAAGGGTTTTGTAAGGATTGTGCACAGTGAGTACCTCAAAGGACTACACTTTTGACTGTCAAAATACTATTGCCTCCTAACTTGTACCTTTTTTAAGAATTAAAGCATAATATAAATAAAGATAAATCATAAATAGTTTAAAAAAATTATATATATATTCCTTTTTCGGTTGACATGCAATTTCCAGTCTTGGGAAATTTCTGTTTTTGAAGTTATTGTGCAATATACACGATAAGAAGGAAAACTTGTCTTAATGATTGTGCAAGGCGTGGGTCACAAACTCTTAATTTGTTTTTTCTAGTCTATTTTCACCCTCAGTGCTATTGTAAACAATTTTTGCTGTATTTTTAGCAAAATTTATTTTCTGTATTTTAGGAATTTATATTTTTGATTTCATAGTCAGTAGTAATAAGGTGGTGTATGATTGTTTAAAAATTTTTACACACTTTAAAAATTATATTTTTACCAATTTTTGACTATTTTACGTTAATGTTTTAGTGAAGAAATTTTTTTTTAATAATGTGTTAATCTGAAATTGTCCATGTTTCAAAATTGAGAACTTATTATCCTCCTGAAGAATTGAAATTAAGTCATAAAAAATAATAATTTTATTCAAAATTTTAAACTTAATATCTCTGTAAGATACGGGTCTGTTCAAGAGCCCTGGTGTACACACGCGTCTTACGGAGGGGAGGGATGTAATAATTCCCTCTAGTATCCTTTTTGTTAACTCCTTGTATTAATATTTAAAACAAACTTTAATTCTTTAGTTTAAAAAGAACCCTGTAATCTTAATCGTAATCGGCTAGTCCAAAATCCCTGTCCCGCCCATTCTATCCAATCAGAACTACTACACTCTTGTCCATAAATTAAGGATAATTCAGAATCACACAGAAATTGAACTCTGAAATAAAAATTTCACCTGTAGAATTATCACACACAGCTTGAAGAAGAATATGCAAATTAAAGGAAACCACCAGATGGTGCGGATAGCACATCACAATCACGAGAGTGAAAGAGAGGGGTATATAAGGAATGGTGGCAAAGAAGTAAAATTGCTCACAAGCGCTTTAAAAGCCTTTCAGTGCAATAACCGCATGGTTACGGCACAAAGGAAGCATTTGGATGATTTTTTATGTGGTAGAATTATTGGACGACTGGAATGTGGACGTACCCATCTGGAAGTATCCGAGGAACTTGGAATTGCCCAGAGCGTCATCTCCAGACTTTGGCAACGATTCCAAGATGAAGGTAATGTGAGTAGATGTTACATTACAGGTCTCCCCTGAGTTACAACGCAGAATGAGGACCACTATTTGGCAGTTACTGCCAAAAGAAACAGACGGAGCACAGCATCAGACCTGTCTCGTCAGCTCTCTTCAGCTACTGGTACGACAGTTTCAAGGCAGACCATGTACATACGCTTAGGGCACATTGGCCTATATGCTCGTAGGCCTGTCAGATGTGCTCTATTTACCGCAACTAACTGTCGCCAGTGATTAACCTGGAGTAGAGAGCATGCATTGTGGACACCACAACAGCGATCTTGTTGTGATGTTTTCCGACGAGTCCAGGTTTAGTTTGCAGTCTAATTCTCGCCGGACTTTAATATGGAGAGCGCCAGGTACCCGTTACCACCAAGAGAACACCATTGAACGACACCATTACGGTGGTATAGGATGGTTCGTTTGGGGAGGAATTATTCTTGGTTCCAGAACTGACCTGCATGTTCAGAGTGTAACGATGACAGGCCACATCTATCGGGATGTCATTCTGGAACAACATGTACGTTTGTTTCGGGCGCCATGGATGCTGAATTTCTGTTTATGGATGACAACACCCGTCCTCCCCGTGCAGACATTGTAGACGAATGCCTTCAATCGGAGGATATCACCCGTATGGATTGGCCAGCATTGTCACTGGACTTGAATCAAATAGAGCATGTGTGAGATATTCTTAGCCGATTAATTGCCACCCGTCAACCCCCTCCCGTGTGTCTACCGGAACTTCGGAGGGCATTGTTGATGAGTGGTGTAATATTCCCCAAGATCAGATTGATAATTTGATACTCAGCATGCGTAGGTGTTATAAGGCCTGTATTGCATCGTCTGGGAGATATACTCCGTATTAACCATCATACTAACCATGTTATACTGTTTCTTGTAAATAGGTTCTTTTTTGAAATTTGCTCCAGGGAGTAAAAATAGCAATTTTTATTAATTATGTCAAACATATAGCATTTTTTTTTGCTCTTTACCTTTTGTTTAATAAATAGACTTTACAAATAAGTCAAATTTGTTTTGCTTCTGTCTCTTTCTTTGCCTGAACTTCATTTTCCTTAATTTATGGACATGAGTGTATTACGTAATAACCACTGCCAGTATAAGAACAAAGATCTTGTGTAATCGCCCGCTCAATTCTTTGCTTTGAAAGAAAAACTAAAAAATGAACTTGATCGAGAAATGCATTAAGTTTTTTAAATCTGATTTTGCTTCGCCTTGGCGATCCACCTTCGGCTAGAAAAGAAGGATTTGGCGGTGGAAAATCCCAGCCCCCGTTTTGAAAGATTTCACTTATTTTAATATTTTTCTCATTTTTTAGCTTCCAATTTTTTCGCTGAAGGCTTACGCCTAGCATGTCTAAGCGGAAAAGAGGCCTTACAGTCGGCTTCTCCCGCGATCGGCCTGACTTCCAGCATGCGATGCCGATGTAAGCTCATTTTGGGCCCTGGGCGCAGAAAATCTACAGACCCCTTGTAACTGGAGGATCAAAACCTGTAACGAGAAAATCTGGCTAGGTTTAGCTTATCCGGACCCTTCTGGGTCCCGAAACGGCCAATCGATAAAAAGGCACTGATTACTTGTACTTTATGTATCTAGATTAAGAACATCTAAAAAACTTCATTCAAAAATTTGGTTTTGTCTTTAAATTTTTCCAACTCGTAGATTTTTTTCCTAATTTATTTACCTTCCAAAATAATGGAAATAAGTACCGAATGTTTTACTTAATATGAAAACTTTCGTGAGTACCCTCAGAAGTCACAAAGACTCCCAGGGATCTGATGACCCCTCGGGGTCCTGCATGCTCTCACATTTGCTCTCTACATCACGTGATTTCGTGTGGGAAACTTCACTCATTGTAAAATACGTTCTATGGAATTGAAGTGAAATATGCATATTTTGTTCGATCGTTAACAGACGCTATTAAAGTTAGGCGTTCTAAACTAAGAAAGTCTTTTTCTACAAAACGAAAGTTGCATCATTTATCGTAATTATCAATTTTTTAAAAAAATTGATACTAAATACCCAAGACAAGTTAATGAAAAACTCTAGACGTATTATTTGCTTCGATGAGACGGATGGAATTTATGGATGGATAAATGGCTGCTCTATTGATTTACGAAAAGGATTTCAATGTTCCATTTTTAGTTCTTTTTGCAGAAACCAAGAAATGTTTTGCTACATCGTAAAATTTTTCTGCCTCTTCTAAGGACTGGGATTTCTGTAATTTGTTTTACGAAGAGATTTCTTTTTCGAATTGCTGACTTAAAAGTAAACACTGGTGTAAATATATCGACGCATAGGTTGTAATTATTGGAAGAACTTGAGACATTTTTAAATGATGAAAGGAGAAGCTTTTTATAAAATATAAAAATGAGAGACCCAAATTTAGATGAGTTTCGAGATAAATTTCTAAAACATTATTTGTAATCTGTTATATTCTTGGTCGTCTTTTGTCAATTCTAAAGTATTATTAAAAAATTAAGTACAGTATGCGCCAGAGAAATTCGCTCCTCATAATGATTTGTTCATTTGCATTAGAAAAATAACTGTTTATGATTAAATGATTGGTGTATTCTTTTTACTTAAAGGGTGAAATTAGTTGACATAATTTGAATACTGATGTGATAGAACCTCAAATATTAATGGAATTTGGTTGTGTGTGAGGATGTCATGCAGGTGCTGTATATAAGTTGAAAAAATGTGAAACTGTCAATTGTCATGTATGCATACTCTGATATGATTGCTTTGATTGTTCAGTTACATGGAACATATGCATTTAGTGTTTTTCTTATTCAATGGTATGCTTTATAAAAAAAACAGTATCTCTCGTGTTCCTGATGATCATCTGTTAGAAACTGAAAAATAAAAAGAACTGGTATTAAATTAATACTGTACACACAAAAAAAATCTTATCTTAATGTGACATCTATTGAAATAATGAATAAAACTGATAAATCACTTACACTTATTCTAAATGCTACTAGTTATATGATGAAGTATTTTTTTATAGATGCATTGAACATATATTATACTGAAAAAATATTATGCATGTGCATTATGTAAAGAAAAAAAATGAAATATCCATTAAATCAATGCTGTTTAATTTACTGTGAATATCATGAAAGGGATGTTTTGTCACTGGTAACAAATCGTAAAATTTTTGAAAATCATTCAAGAAATTTTTAAAACAAAAGCTTAAAGAAAATTAATTTTAGAACTGTCAAAAAATTTTCATCTGTTTTTATTGATATCTCATAACTGTTTTCCTCATATTATGACCAAAACTTTCTTGCATGTACTTAAGTATAGTTTGAAAAAAATTGAAGCTATCTCATGGAATTGTGATATAAAACCAAATATAGATTTGGATGTTACACGCAAATGTTTCTTTTAAAATTCTGAAGCATTCATTTGAATTATGAATCTTGGATAGACCATATAATACTGCACTTTCACAGACCTGATTGAAGCTTTTAAATGTGCATCATTTGCCTTATCATAATTATGACCAACGATTGTTATATTTGTAAATATTTTTATCCCAGCCTATGTAATGTTATATTTGACATAAAAGGAGTATTCATCACATAACGCGCGTAATGTTAAATAAGGAGGAAATTCTTGCAATAGGGTTGTAAGCAATATTTGTTTAAAATCTATTTTTAGTGTACATCAGAAAAAAATAAGGCAGTTTCTAACTTTTGCACATTATTAGTGGGGTTTTTTTATCACTGTAAAAAAATACTGAGGAAAATATTTATATGATAAGTAATATGTCATTTACTGAATATTCTTGAAAAAGCTTATTCAAGCTTCTGTTCTTGTTGCGAATTTGTGAAGCAAAAATATTAATTTTTCATCTAAAAAAATATAAAGTTTCATGAGATTAATTCAAATGTAAACAATCCTTCAATTTTGAACTATGAATTGAACAGAAAAAAAATTAATGATTAGTTAGATATTATAACATTTTACAAAATATCAATAATTAAAAATGTTCTTATATTAGGACACTAGCAACCAAGCAGGAAGATATTTATTTAAATTACAGAATGCAGTTATTCTATAGGAGACATTTTAACACAATTCCTTTGTATTTGCATTATTATTGCTATGGAGTTCTTTCAGTCATATAATGATAGACCAAACTAGTGGATTTCATTTGTTTTTTTATGTAGTAAAATATTATTACCTGATGGCCTCTCTCATTTGGCAGGCTTGTTGATTTCTTTGAAAATAAGAGTATTCGCTATGAAATGTAAGATCCAGGAAATTCATTTAATTTTTTTTTTCTTTTTGTTAATTAGGTATAACAGACAAAAATATACACTTGATTATTCAATGAAAACTTTAAATTTTACGAATCATATGTACAATATAATATTTTTAGAGATAAGGTCCTGTTAAAATAAATATTAAATTCCTATTTACATTGCAATTTTTGATATTTTTTTTTTTTAGTTTTAAGTACTGGTTTGGGTATAAATACTTTTTATTTGTGTATTAAGAAATTTTTTAAAGTTACAAGGAATTAGATCATTAAATACTTTTAGAACTAATAAAAGATGCGTAGCTTTTTGCTGCAAAGGGCTAGTTTCCATTATGTTTGTCATATACTGGGCAAAATTGATAGCTATTCTTGCAGGAGACTGGATTTTAACTCCGAAGTTTTTGGAAATGACAAATATAGAATGTATTAATATTTAGCATGTTGTCTTAAAAAATAGTGCGTGAAAAAAAAATAGCATAATTGAATAATACATGAAGCACTAATTCTGAATCACTGTTGTAAGCTGTTGATAACCTTTATTGATATATATACCTGTATATTCACCTTATATTATCTTTTCATATTCAATAATTACTATCTTTTAACATGATTGTTTTTTATGGTTTTGTGTATTGAATAGTTTCTGTATCATAATATTTTGAAAATGTCTCCTTTCATATGAGTTAGTCTAAAAATTTTGCAGAATAATTTGTTTATTGGACATCTTTTTTCATTTACTTTTTAAGTTTAATAATATTATTCTGAGTTAAAAGAAGAAGCAGTATGTTCAGTTTTTGAGTCCTGAAATAATTTCTTCCATTATAAATATGCCATTTCTGAAATATTTATTTTTAAAATTTAGTTTTTTTTCTGAATATTTTTCAGTAACCATCTTTTGTGTTTGTCGATTTTTATTTCATTTGACTTTTTCAGTCAAATTTATTTCTAATAACTTGACATAGTAATAGAGCATGATTGGCGTTTTTCATTTGACAAAAAAGAAAAAAATATGTGCATTAAAGATTTTAAAAAAAAATCAAATGAAATAATCAGTAGCTTGCAGTTGTTTATTTTGTTCAGATTGCACAGATCACTGGCATAGCTAGAGCAGAGGGGGCCCTGTATCAAAATTCCTTCAGAACCCTTTTTTAGATATGGGAGCCTTGTTAGTGGACTGTAGTTACACATATTGGGGTCCTGTATCATTGATAAGGTGGTAGCTACGCCACTGGCATGGATATAAATTTTTTGATAAACTAATTAATGTGGATTTTTAACGATACAAATGATTCATTGTTATTGAATAACAACAGTAAGAAAGCTTGTATTTTTATGAAAAGATTTGGTTTTGTTTAATTTAAAATAAAATTGAAAAGTAAATGTTTTTTTTATCTGAAAAAGAGAAGCACTAGCAACATTTTTTAAATAGTATTTGATGAGGACAGAATATTATTTTTGTTAGAAATGATTTCTCAGAAATATTTGCAAAGAAATGATTTCTGAAAGATTAACTTTACTTACGCTTTTGAGCTTAGTAAAAATCTTATACTATTGTATACATTGTTATATTTCCTAAATCATTAATTCCATCTGATCATCCAAACAATTATATCGATGATATTTTTATATTATTCCAATAATTCAGTCCATCCTTTAGACATTTTGGTTATTGGGTCTCAGGGGTGTTAAATTTCTCTAGAGGGCTGAAAATATAAACAATTTTCAAACTGGTATAATTCTTTTAAATTTAAATTAAGTGACTCGAATCTTTTACACATTATTTATAAAGGAATGGGGCTTCAGAAAAGTAAAATGTTTAAAATATAATCACAATTTTAAAAATTATAAGCATATGAAAATTCTTTAATGAATATTAAGTAATTGTTGCATTATGCAGGCTATTTTCTAAAATAGTAGCCTCTGATATATAAAGCTTTATAGAATTATAAAACGTATCATACTCTTTAAACCCTGCATCATTTAAGAATAATATATCTTTTGTGTTTCAAAATATTTAAATTTTTTTAAAAAAATTCGAAAATGTAATTTTTTTATTTTTTAAAAATATATTATTCTACTAATATTATATTACTACAGTGTAATAAGGATACATTTAACTTTATAGATCAACTTATAGCTAGTAATTAAAGCTACTATTTTAGAAAATAACATGTGCGATGTAAAACTTAATAAATATTTCTTATTTTCATATGCTTATAATTTTTAAAATTTTATTTTAAACATTTTATGCTTTTCTGAAGCCCCATTCCTTTATAAATGATGTGTAAAAGATTCGAATTACTTCATTTGAGTTTAAAAAAATTATACCTTTTTGAAAATTGTTTATATTTTCAGCCTTCAAGAGAAGTTTAACACCCCTGAGGCCTCTTAGTATAGCAGTACAAAGAACATTACATAACTGATTCTACAAGCTAAAAAGTTGTAACTCAGACGACTTGCAGCGCCATCTATACATTTAATTTACAATACACCCCCTACCCCAATAAACGAACAGTTCCTAACTCTAAATTAATATTGTTACTTGCATTATGCTAAATTTAAATGTTTAATACTTATGATTTCCACCTATAATTATTACAATATCCATACATTGACAGCATGTTCATGATATCCTTTTAAGTATGTTCAATCATAAGAGGAAAATTTAAATATCAAATAAATTTCGATTATAATGAATTTAAAGTTTATGACGCGGTGGGCGCCAAATTATGAGGGGTGTGACCCAAGGTAATATAGGGACACGCGGGGAAGGGGTTCTTTACAAAGTCCACTAGTTAATTAAACACATTTATTAGACAAAACAAACATTTACTTACATAACTAGAGAACTAATAGTTAGCATAGAATTGAACAGGATCGGTGCGCATGCTCGTACATCCTTACAGTTCCGGATTAGTGAGTGTAGGGTTTAATGGCGCAAGAGCCAATTGTGGCAATGCTGCGCCAAACATTTGTTAAAAAACTTAAAATGTTTTATAAAATATGTAAAAATAATAATACACTTTAAAAAATTAAAATTTCAAACCACTTAAAACCATTTTAAATGAATTGAAAAAACTAAATTTGGTGGGGTTGAGTTGAGTGTGGAGTTTAATGGCACAAGAGCCAATTTTGGCTAAACTACGCCAAACAATTCTTTAAGCATTAAAAGTATAACCATATAATTTTTTACTGGTTTTAAAAAAGTAAGATTTCAGATTAAAAAATTTTAAAAGTTAAAGTTAATAAATTTTGGTGGGGTGCTCCCCACCAAATCAGAAAAATATTCAGTTCGACACCAGGTCCTTCAAAGTAAAACGCTACCACTTGTTCTTGTTAACACGGTTCTTTCATTTTCCTCATCCGTTGAGTACTCGGTAGGTGCTGATTTTCGAGGTCTATGAGGAGCCGTCTTAATTTCTATTTTTGGTTTTATAGTGTTAGATTGGTTTTTAGGAGGACGTTTTTTCCTACAGGGTTTTGAGGTTTGAGTTGTATCCTGGGATGTAGTGGGTATAGTATTGGATGTAGTGGTGGTCGTTTCAAGAACAGAACATGCTGTGGATGAGGAAGATGCGGTAGAGATAGATAAATTATCAGAAGCGGTGGAAACAGTATCTATTAAAGAATTAGTAGGTTGAGATTTGGATGGCAATGTAACTGTAACAGAAGATGTGGATGGTACGAGTTCTGCCTGAGTTGATGTAGAGGATTTATTAACTGCAGCGACTGAGGAAGATATAGTTGGCTTTGGAACGGATATTCAGGGTTGTAACAATTTTAATGGTGGGCAAACTATTTTGGTAATATTTTCATCTGTTTGTGTTGTAGTGGTTGCAGTCGAGAGTTTGGTAACCTGAGCGTAGGATTGGGATAATTGTGGAGCTATTAGTTTTCGTGCTTCTAGGTATGTTATATTTCTATTTGTTTTAATAATTTGGATTTCTTTTTCGGTTTTCCATTTTGAGCACAATTTTGAGTCTGATGGATGGGATTGTCAGCAATTAATGCATTTCGGCTCTAGAGTACAATCCGTGGAAGGATGCCCAACGGTTGCACATCTAGAACACGTCAATTGTCCTCTGAAGGCAGTTTGAGAGTGTCCAGACCTCTGGCATTTGAAACAACGCAAAGGATTCGGAACATATGGTCGTATTTTGCAGTTTAAATATCTGGCTTTAATAGAAGTGGGTAATTTCGGACTATTGAAGGTTAAAATTATGTGCTTAGTAGGTAAACGTTTTGAGTCCCTTAGTATTGTAATTCTTCTGACCTGGATAACACCCTGGTCAGAAAGTCCTTCGAGAATTTCTGCTTCAGAAGTGCACAAAAGGTCTGATTTAGATATGACATCTCGACTACAATTCAGAGATTTGTGAGGAGTAACAGTTAATGTGGAGTCTAAGAAGGTTTTTGCCATCAAGAAAGATTTTGATTGTACAGCAGAGATGCCGTTTCAATCAATAAATCACCAGAACGTAACTTTCGAACTGATTTCGAGTCTCCACCGATTCCTTTAAGAGCCTTTTATATGGCAAAGGGAGACTTCGACATTTCGTTGTTGGGTAACGTCAAAATTAAAAATCGTGAATGTTTTGAAATAGCGTCAATGGTAATGTTGCATGAATTCAAAGAATCCATGGGCTGAGCATCATGAGTTGGATAGGGTGGGATGGGGGTTTTAATAAATGCGTTTTGAGTTTTTTCTTTATTTTGACCTTTTTTTTTGAGAAAGGATGAGGAGAATTCCTTTTGATTTTCACACACACACAGAGGATCAGTCTGGCAGGGCTAGCCCTAGATTCAGCAACCAGTAGTGGCTTCTGGAGAGCCCCCCGCTCTGCAATGCAGGAATGTGAATGTGGAGTTTAATGGCTCAAGGGCCAACTTTGGCCAAGCTGCGCCAAACACTGGTTTAAAAAAAAGTCATATTTTTAAAAATATATTCGTATAAAAGTATATGTACACATGCATATGCATGCATGCACGCATACATATATATAATATATTAAAAATCCAAAGAGACACACAAATCAAATCATATGTAAAAATCCAATTTTTAAAAGAAAGGCAAATAGATTTTGGTGGGGAGATTCCCCTACCAAGTCAGATAAGGTTAAAACAGTTGTATGAAAGAAGGTGATGCGATGATGGTTAAAAACGGGACAATCTATTAAAATGTGCTAAACAGAAAAAGGGACTTTACAGGAGGGACATTCTGGGGCATTTTCACCCAACAGAAGGTGCCGGTGCGTGAACCGAGTATGACCAATGCGAAGTCGAGTCAAGCGGACATCATGTCTTCGCACTGGTAGTGCTGCCCAATGAGAAGTGAAAGGATGAATGTTATGTATTTTGTTGAGGATCTGTTGATCCCAAGTCTCTTGCCATACACGATGGATATAGTTCTGTGTAGAAGTCTTTAAATCTCGGTAACAGACTGGCCGCTGCATGTGATCAGACATGGATCGTGCAGCGGTATCAGCCTGTTCATTACCAAGTATACCCACGTGTCCAGGTACCCAGGAAAAAATATATCAAAACCCTTCCTTTCTAATTTTCGCAGAAGAAAAATTATTTCTATCACAGTGGGGTGTCTATGCTCTGTTAAAAGGTGTAAGGACTCTAGAGCACTCATGCTGTCAGTGTACACACAAAAGTGACGGTGGTTGGAAATTAATATATGTTGAAGTGCGACAAGAATAGCAGTCAATTCAGCACTAAAGACAGACATGGAATTGTGTAAGGAAAAACTAAGAATGGTATTGTTAAAAACAACACCACACCCAACATGTCCTGCAGTCTTCGATCCGTCCGTGTGGTATACTTACTGCGATGGAAAGAAAAGAGTTGCTGATAAATAACAGCAGCAGTGCCTGCTTTGTCATAGCCCAAAAAGAGGTTACTATAGTTAAAAAGTTGGATGTCCAAGGATGGAAAAGCAAAAGGATATTATTTTCCTGGATATTTATATTATTTAAGTGGGCGTCATTTAGAACAGCCTTAGCTCGTTCTGAAAAAGGTTTGATGTTAAATGAACGGGTTTCATAGAGCCGGGTGAGACCAATGGCAAGAGAAAAGGGTTTTAATGGATGAGAAGGAACAGACATGGCACGAATAAAGTAATTGACACTTAATTGCCTCCGCATTAGTTCTAAAGGTGGTTGATGGCATACCACATACAAGCTGGTAACAGCGAAGTTTTGAAGGCATCAGAGCAAATTCTCAGAGCAGAATGATGTATTGTGTCCAATCGTTTCAAGACAGATGCAAGAGCAGAACCATACACTACACAACCATAGTCCAAACGTGAGAGGATTAGTTCCTGATATACTCGGAGTAACGAAATTCTATCGGCTTCCCATAAGGTGTTTGAAAGCACTTTTAAGATGTTGCGGGATCGTTCACACTTCTTCCGCAAATAAAGGACATGCGGAACGAAAGTCAATTTACAGTCAAAGAGATTACTCCGAGGAAGCGCACCTCACTGACTACAGGTATTTGAATATTTTCTATATGAATAAAAGGATCTGGGTGTAGGTTACGTTTTCTGCAAAAATGGACACGGCTGCTCTTGGAAGGAGAGATCGTGTGTCCATTCTGATCGCACCACTTAACTAATCGATTGACATTTGTTTGCAGCTGTCGCTCAATTAGTCGCATATCTGAACCTTGACAAGAGACTTGCAGATCGTCAACATAAAGCATTCCTCGCACTGAAGGTGGAAGGTGTGATTAAGTATGCTACTCATATGAATTTTAAAAAGGGTAACGCTCAAAACGCTACCCTGAGGAACACCTTGATCTTTTTTGCCTGAATTTATGAGAAGATGAGTGACCAATGCGTACATAAAGATAACGATCAGATAAAAAGTTAAAAATAAAAATGGGAAGATTTCCTTTTACGCCAAAATCATGCATATTACGGAGAATCCCATAACGCCAAGTTCGGTCGTATGCTTTCTCTATGTCAAAGAAAAGAGAAACCAAATGGTTTCTCCTTACAAAGGCATCCCTGATTTGGGATTCTAAGAAAACAAGGTTATCAGAGTGGATACGCCCTTGCGGAATCCACTCTGCAGAGGAGAAATACACTTTTCTTTCTCCAAAACATATACCAAACGAGTATTTATCATGCGTTCAAAAGTCTTGCAGAAGCAGCTCGTCAGAGCAATAGGACGGTAACTCAGAGGATATGTTGCCACCTTGCCTGGCTTAAGAATTGGAATCACAATGCCTTCTCTCCAGCTGGAGGGAAAGCAATGCTCCTTCCAACTCTGTTGAATAAAAAAAGAATGTTGGTTAGACAGTTAGGATTTAGATGACGTAGTTTCGTGTAAGTGATTCCCATCCGGGCCAGGGCTTGTATTGTGGGCTTGTAAGAGTGCCTTTTGTAACTCAGTCATCTTAAAATCACAATTATATGGAAAAAAGGAACAAGTGGAAAAGTTAATTGGACACGGAGTTAAAAGACATTCTAACTTCCTATAACTCTTCTCCAAAATTAGAAAAAAGTTTTAATATTTCGCTCCAAATTCAATATATTCTAAAATTGCTCTGCCGAGAGAAGACACTTAAGTTCCAGAAACATTCCGGAGAACTGTCTTCAACAATTTTCATAACCTACCACATCTTGGAATAATTTCCACCACCAATTGTCACAGATCATGGAACACAGTTCCAGGGTCAGCTCTTTCAAAATTAATGGGAGTGAAAAGCAACAAAACTAAATCATACCATCAACAAAAAAATGGTTTTATAGAACGCTGGCACCGTACTCTTAAAACGAGAATAATGCGTCATGAAAACGAAAGTTGGATGAGATCACTTTCCATAATATTGCTCGGATTGAAAACAATTTGGCGCACCGATTTTAAAAACTGCACCGGCAGAAATACTTTTTGGTAAAAGCGTTCATTTACCATGCGATTTCTTTAAAGATACTCAGTTTCAACCTCAAACTGACTACTTCTTTTAAACAATTAAAACAACCATTAATGGTTTCAAGACTACTTTGTGCTGGAGAGTTATTTTCCGGCAATGGTGGTATCGCACAAAATACAGCTTGTAAATTTCTATATGTTAACCACAAAACATTTTCTGATGTTTCTTTAAATAATTGTCAGAACGAAGAATGTAGGAAGAAAATAAAACTTCTATTTAATGCTGAAAAATCAATGCCTTAGATCATTCTCAGGAAAGTTTTGTAGCTTAGCACCTGACAAGCTTACGTTGTGACAAACCTATACGGATCTTTATCACTAAACTTCTGAGTCGTCTTTTTTAGAGAAAAAAAAATTTTAATTCCCCTACCTATTTACAATCAGCTCCAAAAAGAGGACTGGATTCCTTGTTATGCAGATTAGATAAAGTATTTAAGTCAAACGGAATAGTAAAGTAAAAAGCAGTAGGAGAGAGAGATTGAAGCAGGAAGGTATAACGGTGAAGTTAGAGATTTATTATTGAAGATTTCTAGATGGATAAATCTCAGGAAGAGCTGAGCTGCAGTGTGGTAAATATTGATTTATAATTAAAGTCTCATTAAAGTTTTATATTAGGAGTGAGATTAAAGTTAAATGTTCAATAAGAACATCATTGAATATAATTCTGGGATCTCAATTGTCACAGATCATGGAAGACAGTTCGAGGGTCAGCTCTTTCAAAATTAATGGGAGTGAAACGCAACAAAACTACATCGTACCATCAACAAAAAAATGGTTTTATAGAACGCTGGCACCGTACTCTTAATTCGAGCATAACGCGTCATGAAAACGAAAGTTGGACGAGATCACTTCCCATAATATTGCTCGGATTGAGAACAATTTGGCGCACTGATTTTAAAAACTGCACCGGCAGAATTACTTTATGGTAAAAGCGTTCATTTACCATACAATTTCTTTAAAGATACCCAGTTTCAACCTAAAACTGAATTCTTTTAAAGAATTAAAACAACCATTAATGATTTCAAGATTACTTTGTGCTCTAGTGTTATTTTCTGGCAATGGTGGTATCGTACAAAATACAGCTTGTAAATTTCTATATGTTAACCACGAAACATTTTCCGATGTTTCTTTAAATAATTGTCAGAACGAAGAATGTAGGAGGAAAATAAAACTTTTGTTCCATGCTGAAAAAGCAATGCCTTAGATCATTCTCAGGAAAGTTTTGTCGCTTAGCACCTGACAAGCTTAAGTTTGCGAAAAAGGAATTCAAGTTTATGCGTGAACAATTCACATTCTACATTCAGCACGTACCTGGAAAATACAACATCATAGCCAATGCCCCGTCACGAATGGTCGAATTGCATCTTCAAACAGCAATTTACTACTCAGGTATAGCAATGACACACAGGAAATGGACACGGAGTTAAAAGACAGTCTAACTTCCCATAACTCTTCTCCAAAATTAGAAAAAAGTTTTAATACTTCGCTCCAAATTCAATATATACTAAAATTGCTCTGCCGAGAGAAGAAACCTTAAGTTCCAGAAACATTCCGGAGAATTGGTTCAACAATATCCATAACCTAGAACTTCTTGCAATAATTTCCACCACCAAATTGTTATCATCAAAATTTGTATGGCCATCAATAAATAATGACGCAAGATCTTGGGCAAGAAGCTGTATAATGTGCCGAATGTCCAAAGTCACGAGACACCTACAGAGTGTTTTGCAGCAATATCACACTTTCGCTTACCGTATTACAGAATTCAATTTTGATATTATTGGTCTATTACAGTGGTCCTCAAACTTTCACTACTGGCGATCCAATTTTCAATCATAATTTTTTACCGCCCCCTAAAAATAATAATGCATTGCACGCAAATACACTTGATGTGTTTTTGAAAATAATACAGGTACAGGCACGTAATCTGCCAACCATTCCGTGTGTTCCTTCAAATAGTTTTGGCGCATGACTGGATCCATGTTGAACCAACTCAACAAATCTGACATTTTTAATTTGGTTTTTAGCAACAAAAACACCAGCAACGCCATTTCCTCTGTGTCTTTCAATTTTTCGACACGAGTTTGTATTGTTTCCAATTATTCGGGAGTAAACACCCGTCCTTTTCGTTCCATCTTGATTCAAAAGATGTCCTATGCTTTCCCTCAATGGGAATCGGCACGACGATTGAATAAACAAATCAAGGTGACTCCTGACAAGTGCCAGTACGTTGTTTTGTTGCATCAAACCAACTGTTTTAATATTGAAAAAGATTTAAGAAAACTCTTGAAAATCAACCATAAACCTCTCGTGTGGTTTATCAACACGTTTCAAAAGCACCGAGTGCGAGTGGAATACGGGGTCTTATTTACCCAAAGAGAATTGAGTGTCTTTGGACCCATTGCTATTCAACTGACTCATGACATCCTGTCCAAACGATTTGAAACCATATACGGAGAATTTAAACCCATCTTTGTTACTCTCCCATGGTGCATTAAAATATTGTGGGGCGGACGAAACCCATTTCCAACCATGTCTATTGAAACATTTAGAGACCGAATTGCAGACTAATTTAAGGCATTTATTGCAACAAAAGGTAGTGTATCAATGTTTGATGGGAGGAAGGGAAGAAACGATAGAACAGCATCGGTGGAAAGTATTGCAACAGGTGGCGGAATGGTTAAATATACCCAATGCCCTCAGTATGCATCGAGATTATTGCGTCAAGGATCATCTGCTACAGATCTTGTCAAAAGGTATCAAGAGGAAAAATGTGAAAAAAATACCTCAAGACGAATCTGAATGGGTGCAATTGCTAAAAGTATGGTTACGACGCAACACAATGGATCCGATGTTAAAGAACGTGATATTTACCGACTGTTGGCAGTCGATGGATTTGATGGATTTGAAGCAAAACATTTGAAATTGTACCTGCCGTCAATATTGGATCAAAAATTTATACGCCAAGAATACAGGCTACACGTCAAAGCCGTACGTGCAATGTATCAGTGGTTTGAATCTCAACCTCAAGTATCCAGTTTGACTGGAACGGACTCGGGATGTGTTGTGTTTCTAACGCTGTTGCAGTTGTATATGAATAACTTGGAAATGATGGAAGATGAAATAACCTTACAAATGCACCTTGCAAAGAGGTCAGAGGAAGGATTTTTCCATCGAAATGCCAATTATTACAAAGACGTTCGAAATGTAACGGAGGCTTTGTTGCAAGAATTGGGTAATATCTATGTACAGGAATGGCAGGATAAAGATTGGACATTTGTAGCGAACGAACAGCTGACACGTTTGATAAAAAATAAAACGTAAAAAAAAATTATACTGCTTTAAATAGCTGACCATAGCTAGAGTTGCATCAAACAAAAATCTAGATTGATGCACAATGAGTACTCAAGAGATTTTACTCCAGGATGATCCTAACCGATTTGTCACATTTCCCCTTCAACACTTGGATTTGTGGCTCTTGTACAAAAAGGCTGTTGCTTCCTTCTGGACGGCAGAAGAAGTGGATTTGTCCAAAGATGTGGGAGATTGGGAAAGATTAACCCCCTATGAACGGCATTTTCTTTCCCATGTTCTGGCCTTTATCGCCGCCAGTGATAGTATTGTAATTGAAAATTTAGTGGAACGCTTTGCTCGCGAAGTCAAAGTGACCAAATCTCGTTGTTTTTATTGCTTTCAGATTGCTTTTGAAAATATTCATTCAGAAATGTACAGCTTGTTGATTGAGACCCTCATTCGAGATCAACAAGAAAAAAATAAATTGTTTAACACCATTGAAACCCTTTCCTGCGTTAAGAGAAAGGCAGAATGGGCATTTAATTGGATACAAAATCCATCTTTTGCAAAACGATTGGTGGCCTTTGCCGCTGTGGAAGGAATCTTTTTCTCTGGATCCTTTGCGGCCATTTTTGGTTAAAGAAACGGGGATTAATGCCTGGATTAACGTTTAGCAACGAGTTGATTAGTCGAGATGAAGGTCTACACTGTGATTTTGCCTGTCACTTGTGTTCAATCATTATGTGAAAAACAAACCATGTAAACAGGAAATTGTACAAATTGTGTCAGACGCCGTAAGGATTGAGCAAGAATTTTTAACAGAGGCATTACCCGTGTCCCTGATTGGCATGAATTGTACATTGATGAAGCAATATATTGAATTTGTGGCAGACCGATTATTGTGGGAACTGGGATGTAATAAAATTTATAACGTGGGAAACCCTTTTGTTTTTATGAAATGTATTAGTTTGGAAGGAAAAACTAATTTTTTTGAAAAACGTGTCGGAGAATACCAGAAATGGGGAGTCATGTCCAAAAAGAAAATCATACATTTAAACTTGATGAAGATTTTTGAAAAAATTTTTTCTTGTTAGTATTGTGATAATAACTACAGCTTACAAACAAGCTTGTTTAGATCACACAGATACCCTCTCAACATGGTAAAAATTCTGGTAGAAATTCAAGCGTCCCATGTAGTAATTGGTATATCCACTTTTGCCAAACGATTCAACAAACCTTGGGTGGATGATTGCATTCAACTGGTGGAATCTGATCCATCGTTCTTTTATGGACATGCCAATGAATATGGAGAGGACAATAATGAGTTTAAGCAGTTGCTTCGCTGTTATTTAGTATTGGAAAACTTTGCTGCTAGTTTGGATATTGTGGCCAGCAAGTTAGGAACCGACTGGACAATTATCGCGAGTCGAAGTGTCATTATATCGTGTATTCAGTTTGCCAGGCAAGGGCTGAATTGTAAACCAATGCTCAACTACTACAAAAGACGATTGAGACATTTGGGTGTGGATATAGTTCTTATTCTGGATTATGGAAATAAAATTCAGATGAACGAGCAAGCCGTAAAAACGGGATACGAACGCATGTTAAATCGTGGAAGAATATTTGAAAAGGAAGCCTTTGATACGTTTGAAAAGTACAATAACTTCTTTCAATCCGCTGAACGAGTCAAATATAATGTGGTGGAAGAGATTGAAAAGGATGATTTTTTTCAGTATAAAAATGTACCCTTTTATGGCTTTAATGAGAGAGATTTGGAAATTGCCCAGAACTGGATTACTATGACTAGTAAAAAAGCTGAAAAGTAAAGTTTTTATAAAAAAATAATTTTTTTTTATGATTATGGTGTTTATAAGGTTGACTCAGTTCAATATATTTAAGGACAGTCGGTATGGTAAACACCTTCCACAAACCGATTTTGAGATTTTGATATTTCTCAAATCTCCAAATTAAGCCCTTTCCAATGATATAACATACTAGTCAATTTTTGAATTAGAAGTTATTTAAAATGTTTTTTAAAAAATAATCAACTGATTTGCCACGCCTACTTTGACAGATAGAAATGTAAACATATTGGTCTTTTAAAACTGGGATGCTCTTGCAAAGCCATTATCTGTTTTATTTATTCCCACGAAATTAACTGTAGAATAACTGCAAGTGTAACTGTTAAGGTTGTTTACCTATTTTTGGCGCTTTCGAACACGTTGTGATCGAGCACTTGTCGTTTATCGATACTTAAAATTTCTGAAATTTTGAAATGCCAAGATTGCAAAAAGTTTTCAAGAAACGCAAAGGTAAGTATTATCCACGTAAGAATACTATTAATAGCAAAGTAAGTACCACTGATTGTAAATTAAATGCTCAAGCTGAACATGCACATGATTCAAAGCAGTCATGTGCAAAAGAAAAGAAAATTCCCGATTTAAATGAGAGTTTTTCTTCTTTTGGTGATAGCGTAGGTATTTTAAATGCAATCATGAATTTGAATATTCTTGCTTTTGTTTTCAAGAATGAAGTTCACTGTAAAATGTGCAACAGTGGTTTAGAAATGCAAGTTTTAAAAGGTAAGTCTGGACTGGATATTACGTTTGTCCTGAAATGTTTTGCTTGTCCATATCGTGTAGAATCCTCTTCTTCAAATTTTCATGAAGGAACACAAATTGCTACAATAAATACCAGGTTTGTGTATGCTATGCGTTCAATTGGAAAAGGTGCAGAAGCAGGAAGAATGTTCTGCGGTGTAATGAATCTTCCGCAACCACCTACAAGGTTTTCTTCTTACGGTAAGCGAATTTTAAATGCTGCAAAACTTGTTTATGAGGATTCAATTCAAAATGCTGCGAAGGAAGCTATTTGTGAAAATGAAGGTAACAAAAATATAGCAGTAGCTGTAGATGGGACATGGCAGAAGCGTGGTTACACATCCTTGAATGGTGTAGTTACTGTGACCAGCATTGATACAGGTAAGGTGATAGATGTTGATATTCTTTCAAAATATTGCGCTTGTAAAAACTTGCCTTTTCATGAAAAGGATTGTAAAAGGAACTACGTTGGATCTAGTGGAGCGATGGAAATCCAAGGTGCGTCTAAAATTTTTCAACGGTCATTATCTTTACATAATGCCCGATATATTACGTACTTAAGAGATGGGGATTGCAAAGCATTTGATGCGGTAAAAAAGAAAAACATTTATGGAAATGAATATCCAATTGAAAAATTGGAGTGTATTGGCCATGTAATGAAGCGCATGGGAACAAGATTACGCCGATTAAAAGCTCAATTGAAAGGGCAAATCTTGTCAGACGGTAAGTGTTTAAGTGGGAAAAATCGTTTGACTGAACATGAAATTGATAACTTGCAGTCATACTATGGATCAGCTATTCGGAGAAATCACAGCAGTGTTCAGAATATGCGGCAAGCTATCTGAGCCATTTTTCTGCATAAGTTATCAACTGATGAATATCCTCAACATGGTTTTTGTCCCATCGGGGAAGATTCATGCTGTGGATTTAAAAGGCTGAAGCATCAGGTAAGTCTTACAAACATAAAAACAGTCTTCCGGTCGCTGTTGTTGAAGCAATGCGTCCTATATTTAGAGATCTTTCCCATCCTGATCTGTTGAAAAAATGTTTGCATGGAAAAACACAAAACCCGAATGAAAGTTTTCATAATGTCGTTTGGTCACGTGTTCCCAAAGCAACATTTGTACAGATTGAAACACTTTCACTTGGTGTTTATGATGCTGTTTGTTCCTTTAATGATGGTAATGTATCGAAATTAAAAATGCTTCAAAAAATGGGCGTAGAACCAGGGGGAATTTTCAGTAAGTGCCATGAAACTTCTCGATAGGGAAAGACTAATGAAAGCAATTTATGCTTTTTCTGGACGCTCGAAGAAAATTAGAAAAGATAAAAGAAGAAAAAGAAAGAAAGAAGAAGATAATATTAAGAAAAATAAGGTAAAAACCGGCTACAGTGCAGGATCTTTTTGATGAGGTAAAAATTTATGCAAAAGCTACTGTGTTTTCTAATTAATATATTTTTCAAGTAGTCTGTTCTTTTTTTCTTTAAATCTACTGTATGCATGGATTGGAGACTTTTACTATATATTATTTCATATATATTTTTTTGTGTTCTTATTCTTTATGCAAAATTTTTTAAATATTTCTTTGACATTTTTCACTAATGAACACATGTCGTAACACAGAAAATGACTATTTTTATTAAATTGTGTATTCTTTTTTTTCTATAAATCTACCGTATGCATGAACTGGAAATTTTTACTATATTTTTCATATGTATTGTGTGTTTTTATTCTTTATGCAAACATTTTTTAATTATTTCTTTGACATTTTTCACTAATGAACACATGTCGTAACACAGAAAATGACGATTTTTTTAAAATTGTGTATTCTTTTTTTCTATAAATCTACCATATGCATGAACTGGAAATTTTTACTATATATTTCATATGTATTGTATGTTTTTATTCTTTATGTAAAATTTTAAAAATATTTCTCAGACATTTTTCACTAATAAACATATGTCGTGACACAGAAAATGACAATTTTTAATAAATTGTGTATTCCTTTTTCTATACTTCTACTGTATGCATGAACTGGAAATTTTTACTATATATTTCATATGTATTGTGTATTTATACAAATTTTTCAGCTTTGGTGTTCAATAGTTTTTTAGTAAAAGGTTTATAAATATCTAAAAATGCAATGCCTTTTTTCGTTGCACATAGCTTGTTACATATATAAAAATACATAAATTTCATTTTTGGGAAATCTGTTTGTATGTTTTTGTTGTTTTGAATACCATTTACCAAATATTTAAAGAAAATTTTTAATTCTGCTGCTGTTGTTGTTAACAGGTGAATACACTGGCCTCAAAAAGTTAAGGTACAACATGTTTTTCGAAGCTCACCATAAAAAAAATGGCAGTAACAATAAAATGCATAGTTTACATGAATGATAATAACGAACTTTAAAAACATTAATGCAAAAACGATTGCTACAACTTTTATTTTATAGAAAAGAACGTATATTTATGAGTGAGAGAAAAATATGCAAATATCAAGCTTTCGTACTTTTGTGTGTAAGTTGTGTTGATTTTCAACAGTTGTTGGCAGTTTCGGTGACAATAGTAAATAGAGTTTAGAAAATGTCTCAGAGACGTCGTTTACCCAATTCGTTAAGGTGGCGGGCAGTTGGATGAATGGAAATGGGATTGTCGCAGGCTGATGCTGCTAGACGTCTCAATGTGTCTCGTAGTGTTGTTCAGCGACTTTGGGATCAATACCAATCCGAAGATTCTGTGTCCAGAAGACCTGTTCCAGGCCGACCACGAGTTACAACACCTGCAGAAGACCGTTTTCTAGCTCTTTTGGCACGAAGGAGAAGAACCACTACTGTGCCGCAGCTCGTTGCAGACCACTTTCAAGCATCAGGAAGAAGAATCTCCGCTACTACGGTGCGAAATCGTCTTCACAATGCAGGTCTGTATGCAAGAAGACCAGTTGTGTGCGTTCCCCTCAACGGACGACAGCGAAGGAACCGCTTATGCTGGGCAAGAGAGAACATGTTTCTTGGACACAGCAACAATGGGCTTCTGTGCTGTTCACAGACGAGTCCAGATTTACAATGGAGAGTGATTCAGGGCGTCTACTGATCTGGAGGGAACAGCGCACTAGATACCATCAATCCCCCCAACACTGTTGAAAGACACAGTTATAGAGGTGGTGGAATCCTGGTTTGGGCAGGGATCTCGCTCGGTGGCCACACTGACCTGCATGTGTTCCATGGAGGAACCGTAACTGGTCTTAGATATCGGGATGAGACCCTTGATCCATATGTCCGCCCATATGCTGCTGCTATTGGTAACGACTTCATTCTGATGGATGATAATGCACGACCCCTCACCGAGCTCGGATTGTTGAGGAGTATCTGGAGGATCATGGTTTGGAACGAATGGAATGGTCAGCTCAATCTCCAGACCTGAATCCGATAGAACATCTTTGGGACTATCTTGGCAGAGAGTTTGCTGCTTTAAATCCTCCTCCAAGGTCGTTACATGAGCTGAAACAAGGCTTACTCTGTGTCTGGTCTTCGCTTCCTATTCCGGTGTCCGACAACTTAATAAACAGCATGGGAAATCGATGCCGCCAATGCATTCAAGTTGGTGGTGGACACATTCCTTATTAGAACCCATTTTTGTATTGTTTTTATGCCATTTTACCACATAACACTGTGATGTGCTGTTTTCTCCAAGAATGGACTTTTCCGCAGAGATTGCTTTTTTTTGTTATAAATCGTTTTTGCAATACACTTATACAAATTTCTATGACGCATTCAATAAAAAACTATTTAATGCACATATCCTCCAAATTTTTTGTTTCTACATTCATTCATTTGCAAATTAGACACAAAAACCCAGTTGTACCTTAACTTTTTGAGGCCAGTGTATATAAAACACTAATGAAACTTTTCGAAATAGTGTATAATCATGTATTACCAAAGCCATATTTTCATGTATTGACACATTTTCACATGGTATTTCTGATGCTTTATAGTCAAAATTTGATGAAAGTAATGTATCAGAACTGAAAATTCCTCAAAAATTGATACAGAATTTGAGTAAAATAATTAAACGCTAAAAAATACCTCGATAGCTTAAAAGTGAAAAATGCTATAAATGTATTTTCTGAGAAATCTAAGTATAAGAAAAAACTTAAAAAGCATAAAAGTAATAGAGAATAAGCTAATATTTAATAAAATAGGGCAAATACTTGTTGTAATTCATTATTTTTGTGATCAAGTGCTTTTTTACACTAAAAATGCAATTATCTCAAAATGGTTGTTTTCAAACTGCGGGTACAGTTTTCTCAGAATCTACAGAATGAGTGCTCATGCAATTTTTACTGCACATAAATAATATGTAACTCTATATACTAAGCTTATTTTTTTGGAGATTTCCCTGAAATATTTTGCTGAAAAGCAGTTATCGTAAAAAATTTGACAATTTACAAAAATTTCAAAATGATACTTTTACGATGAATTTTTTTGAAAAAAGTAAACAATATATTTTTAATATATTTACCAGAATTTAAATAAAAAAGCCTAATTAATATACAGAAAAAAAAAAATTGAAGTTTATATATTTAACAGTTTCTGAGAAACTTGTACCTAAAATGGCTCAA
>BMAU01000105.1:0-84965 GCA_019973935.1 Trichonephila clavipes
ATATTTTTAACTGTGAATGCTAACCTGACAAAAAACCAAAAAAGTAATCCTTAAATATTTCTGTGTCCTATGAAACAATTTAATTTTCATTTTATACACTTTCCGAAGTTTAACGCCTGTGAGGAGTCATAAATATGAACCGTTAGTCAAGAATACATGCATTCCCAAATCACACATTCCTGCTATACTTAAAAGACATGACCTTCATGAGATATCCAAAGTCTAAAGATTATTTTCAGTCCTTGAGAGAAAATATAAGAGATTGCTTTAAATATATATTCTAAATTTTATTGTAGTAACAACTTTTCAGAAGGCTGCTAATATTCAAATGAGAAACAGCACGCTGCAGTTGGAAGGGACAATTTTGAAACTGGGTGGAGTGAAGAGGTTTCAGTCCAAGCACGAGAAATGTAATTAATTTCCCCGTCTTCTAAAGGTATAACTCAACTTTCATGTCTCTTTCCCTTTGTAAATATTCCCCTTGTAAATTGCCCCCTTTAACTTGAAATAAATTCTTTTTTTACTTAAATGAAGTATATGCGTTTAAATGACTTTGATTCCGTTAATTCATCACTAACCCTTTAATATTTACCCCTAGACAACTACCTCGCCAATTTAAAATCTCGACTTCTGAAGAGTCTGATTTTTATTTGAAGATTTTAGTCGGACTCCCACATTAATTTGGTGAGAAGATGATCCGTTGGAAGTATAGCTGGATGTTTCTGACTATAAGTTAAATCCGAGTTTTGCAAACGTCCTCCAACCCTCAAAATTTGATTGTCATCTAGGAATGGATTTAAAGAGAAAAGTTTACCCTTTTTTTAATTACAACCACCCTTAGCTAGAAACTCGATTTCTTCTTGAAAGGCAGAGGCTTGAAGATTTTTAATGAGGCATAGTTCTGCTTCATTCACTTCACTATAATCTAATTGACCAGACCTTTTTACACTAGGATTTCTAGAGTTTTGGAGGAACCTGAAAATATAATTCAAAATATGCAACAATTTAGTATAGTTATTAGAACGTTTTGAAAGATCGTCTATAAGAGAGAATTTACAAGAAGTTAAAAGTCCATTTGCGAGTTTAAGTTCCTTTAAGTAGTCACTGTCAGAAGTTATCCTTTCAAAGTCAATTGGGTTTACTTCAAGTTCTTCCTTTAAAATGTCTGGGTCATGCCACCAAAGTTGTTTAGAAGAGATGTCCGAAGCATTCAATCTACGTGATATTAGATCAGCCGGGTTTTCATTCGAGGATACATGATTCCATTGACAGTTCTTGGTTAGTCTCTGTATTATTTTGATTCTATTGCCGATGAACGTCTTAAGCTGCTCAGGGGATCGCTGAATCCAGGATAACACAATGTTAGAGTCAGTCCATAACATTATTTGCTGTACAGGTAGCGTCAGGGAATGTAAAACCTTTTCCAGGAGCTGTGACAATAACACACCATTCCAAACGAGGGATAGTGATTGGTTTCACTGGTGCAACACGGGATTTGCTGCACAAGTCTTGTTGATACATCCTCTTCTGAGATCGATTGAGCATATAGTACAATACCTGCTGTTGAGGCGTCGGCAAATCCATGGATGATAATTCTGCCTTTCCCTATTACGAGTCGAGGGACATGGATATTTTGAATAACTGGCAGGGTAGACACGAAGTCGTTCCATTCTTTAGTTATTCGATTGGAGGGAAGTTCATCCCATTCTGATTTCAGAACCTAAAGTTTCTGTAATAGTAATTTGGTCTTAGTTAGAATTGGCCCCAAGAATCCAAAGGGTCAAGCAAACGGGCAATAATGAATAAAACTTCTCTTTTTGTGTACGACTCACGTCAGTTCACAACGGTCTTAAAAGAGAAATAATCAAATTGTGGACTCCAACTGATTCCTAGAGTTTTAATTGTTTGGTCTGATCATTGGCAATGGAAGTCCCAAGATTGCTCTTCTTTAGGTATTGAATTCAATATTTCTGGAGTATTGCTACACCACTTAAGTAGGCTCATACCCACTTTTTTAAATAAACTAATTAATTCTATTTGTAGTTTTTGAAACTCTTGAAAGTCTGAACTACCTGTTAAAATATCATCCATATAAATATCTCTGATTGTAATTGATGCAGCCAAAGGATAATGTTCTCCTTCGTTCCTAACTAATTGCTGAATGGTTCGGGTAGCAAGATAGGGTGCACAAGTAGTCCTGTAAGTTACAGTGTTGAGTTTGTATGTTTGTACAGGACCACACACACATCAACACTGTCTTTCCATAAAATCATCTGCAAATTTCGATGACTGGGGTTAATTAAAATCTGTCTAAACATTTTTGAAATATCCGTTGTAAAGACAAATGTGTGCTGCCTAAATCTCAAGAGAATTGAAAATAAATCTTGCTGCAAAATCTCACCTTTATATAAAATGTCATTCAAAGAAAGACCTGATGTTGTTTTCGAAGAGGCATTAAAAACTACTCTAAGCTTGGTAGTTTTACTATCGGGGCGAAGTACTCCATGATGTGGTAGAAAATAAGAAATATTTGTTTCTAGGGGGTCAGCTACTAATTGCATGTGGTTTGAATCAATATATTCTTGTAAGAACGATTTATAAAGGGTTTTTAATACATAATGTTTCGAGAGTTTTTTCCAAAGTTGATTCAAACGAGCTTCAGCCATGAACCTTGAATTATCTAAACAGTATGGATCTTTTTTAAAGGGTTATTGTACAACATATCGTCCTTCTTCAGTGCGATAATGAGTGTTTTGATATTGGGTTTCACAAATTTCTTCTTCTAAACTATGTTCTAGTGAGGATTCATCTACCCTTTCAATTTCCCAAAATGCTCGCAATTGTTGATTAAGATTATCTGAATATATTTCCGCATTAATAGCTAAGCCACAATATGATTTTTCCTCAAATTTATCGGAACTCCCTACAACAATGTACCCGAAAACGGTCTCTTGAAACAGCCATTTTTCGCATGCCGGTCGAAATTTATATAGGGTCTTAATAATTCAGAAAAGAGGTCGCACCCAATAAGCACATCTATTTCTCCTGCTATACCAAAATCTTTATCCACGAGATCAATGTTCGAAGGAATGTTTACTTTAGTTGCATCCATGCGATGGATAGATGTTGTGGTAATATACGGGACGATTAATAGTTCTAACGGTGTTGAAAAGTCTCCATTTTTATTTTGAATCACCGTATTTACTTTTTGTTTAACTCTAATAGTTATTTCCCCTAACCCCGAAATAGACGCGTTTATTTTTTTAATTTATTCTGGGGGAGTTTATTAGCCAGCCATTGTCGAATGAAGGAAAGATGAGATCCTGAGTCTAAAATCGCTTTGCAGGGGAAAAACTGACCATCTGCCCCCTGAGGTAAGCCATTGCGGTCGGGAGTAAAATATTTTTCTTTTCTCCCACACAGTTTGAAAACGTATAAGAGTGCTCTGGAGGTGTTGACCCTTGCATATCCGGTAGGGGTTCTAGATCGTTAGCTAATGTTGCGGGCAGGGGTGAAGGAATCGCTTCAAATATATGTAACGATGCATGATGACGTTTTTTACAAACGGAGCAAGAGTTTTTCGATTTGCATTCCTTAATTTTATGATGTTCCTTTAAACAATTGATGCACAAATTGAGGCGTTTTATTTGATTAAATCTATCCGATACTTTCACATTTTGGTAAGCGCTGCACTTATGAATCAAATGAGGCAGTTTATAGATTGCACAAGAACTTGATGAATCATTCGAATTAAGAAAGATTTTACTTTTATGGAAGGGTACTTGTTTTTGTTTATGAGTAATAAGAGCAGAACGATTAATACTATTAATAGTTTGGCTTCTTTTTTCTAAAAACATTATAAATGTATCTAATTCAGGAATTTGATTTGAATCAATAGATTGCTCGAATTGTTTACGAGTTTCTCGGTCTATTTTTTCAGAATGACATTAAGCAATATAAGATCCGATAAATTATTACATTCAAAACATAAGAGTTTTAAAACTCTGATATTTTTATTTAGAATATCTGTTATGAATCTAATATCTCGAGCTGATTCGCTTGTCAACTATTCTATTTCTATTATAGCGTTAATATGAGTCTCAGCAAGGAGACGCTTATTTTCAAATCTAGTTTTTAATGCTGTGATGAGCGATTTAAAGGAATCATCAACTACTTCAAGTAGCTTGACATCCCCTTGTATAATGACGTTTTCAAATAATAAAGTTTTTGTGATTCGTTCAAGTCATTGTTATTAGTTATAATGTTATCAAATTGTGATTTAAATCTAGGCCATTCGTCGTATCTACCTCTAAATAACGGTAAAGGTTTTTCCGGCAGTTTTATTTCCAATTTCAGTTTAGAATTAGCTTGAGATATTGCATTTTCATGATTATGAACAGAACTAACAGAACATTTAGCAATTAAAGAACTGAGAATATCTCTAATTCTTACCTCCAGATCCTCCAGTCTGTCCTCTATTCTTTGTAAGTCAGCTTCTATGACTTCTAGTTCCGATTCCCTAATATTCTTAATATCATAGTACTGATCCTTTAATTCATTCATCTTTCTGTTCATTTCTTGGACACGTTTCAGTTTAATACAGCGCTTCTCAAACTTTCAATACTGGCGCCCCCCTTTTCAATCACAATTTTTATCGCGCCCCCCTTATACATTAATAATGTACTGAATGTAATAATAATGCACTTTTTGACGCTAAAGCTACTATACGCGATCTTAATTATAAACCATACAAATTAATAACATAAGTATTACAGTTTGTATACTCCTTTTTTGCAAAATAAATAAATTAAGTAAGTAAGATAGTGCTTCTCAAACTTTCACTACTGGCGACCCAATTTTCAATCATGAATTTCATCGCCCCCCTCAATAATAATGTATTGAATGCAATAATAATGCACTTTGAGTATTAAATTTTGTATACGTTACTTTTATATAATATATATTTTAAGCAAATTACTTTTAAGTATAAATTATAATGTTATGTTATTTTTCCTTTCTCATTTTTTAAATTGGGACAGATTGCAAAATGACATTTAATTAAAAATTTATTTCGTCCATCATGCATTTCTAAAAGTAATATAAAAAATAAATTTTAAGTCAATTTTCCTACTTAGGCTAACAAAGAAAAACTTATTTTAGTTACTTTCTATTAAATAGTTTCAATTAATACAAATATGTAATACATATGACAGAATCACAATGTTAAGTGACAAAAGAGAAAGCGATTTTCCTTGCAATTTTTCCTTTTCTTTTCTATATATGGGGTATTGGAATATTCTTTTTCGTTACTATTTATTCATTAATTAAATTTAATTAGTGTAAGAAAATAGTAAAGTAAAGAAGAAATTACACACATTCTTAGAAATTAGGCCATCTCGGATGGAATTCGAACTACCGTCCTTCAGATTAGAAGCCCAGCGCGCTATCCATTGCGTTACAGGGGACAGCACGAAAAGTTTTCCTTTCTATAAATGCTTTTGGACTAAAATTTTTGTTTGTTACTATTTATTCATTTTTTAATTTAATTAATGAATTAAAATTTGAAAGAACTGTTTTAACATGAAGTGTCACCCACTAAAAGTTTTTAAAAAATGTATTTGAACTTGAATGAATGAATAGAAAGTATTTTATCAACGATTGAAAATTTGAACAAAATATATATGAGAGAGTGAACTTATAGTAGAAATTGAAAAATAGTCTACTTTATGTTGCGCTCTCTCATATCCATCACATCTGGCATTCTCGCGAGCGTCTGCGTGAGTCTGGCCAAAATATCGGACGTCTGCGCAAAACATGTAATAATGCTGTACCTCGTACAATTCCAATCAGTCTTGGTCCATTCGATGCTTCTATAGCTACCAAATCTATCTTGAATGTACATTTTATAGATTGCGCGTTAGTTGTAATTCACACTATTAAGTATTACTGCAGAAAATTGGAACAAAAAATCATGGATAAATTTTTAAGTCGTAAGCGAACATTCGACGATAATAAAGCATCAACAAGTGCACAGACGAGCATAGTTCCGAAAATTAAATCAAGGAAATATTCTCAAGAATACTTGAATTTTGGATTTACCATTACTGAAGTAAATGGAGAAGAAAAGCCCTGTGTGTTATTTGCTCAAAAATATTGGCAGCAGGCAGTATGAAACCTAATAAACTTAAAAGACATTTCGAAACGCTTCATGGTGAGTACATTAACAAACCTCGAGAGTTCTTTGAATCAAAATTAAAATCATATGGAAAACAAAAAACATTTTTTAAAAAAACTTTGTCAGTGAATGAAAAAGCTTTACTTACTTCTTACAAAGTATCATATAAAATATCCAGATGTAAAAAAGCCTCACACTATTGCCGAAGAGCTTATTTTGCCTGCAGCAATTGAGATTGTAGAAACTATGTCTGGAGACAATTTTGCCAAAGAGTTGCAGTCCATACCCCTATCAAATGATACTGTTTCCCGTCGAATTGATGATATCTCTGAAGATGTAGAGCAACAGCTTTTCGGTAAGTTGCGTGATAAATTGTTTTCAATTCAGCTTGACGAGGCAACAGATAGCAATAAAGATGCTCATTTCATTGCGTATGTTCGATTTTTGGGATGGTATGTCAGCGGTAGAAGAACTACTTTTTGTAAACCAATAAAACTTAAAGCAACAGCAATAGCATTATTTGATATTTTAAATAATTTTATAAACGAGGCAAATATAGAGTGGAAAAATTGTGTCGGAATATGCACCGATGGTGCTCGTACAATGTCAGGAAGATTTAAAAGTATACAAGCACTTGTGAAACAAAAATCTCCACTGTGCATCTGGACACATTGTATGATCCATAGAGAATCTCTGGCTTCCAAAGAAATTAGTCCTGGCCTGAATATTGTGCTAATGACAGTTGTGACTGTAGTAAATTACATAAAAATGAGACCCCTAAAATCAAGAATCTTTTCTGGACTTTGCAAAGACATGGGCGCAGTGCATTCATCGTTGCTATTTTATTGTGAAGCAAGATGGTTATCACGCGGGAAATTTTTACAACGTGTTTATGAATTAAGAAATGAAATTACCATTTTTCTAAAAGAGGAAAACCTACCGGAAGCTGAGAAATTTCGAGATGGTTTTATTTCTGATGAAGTTGAGCTACTTAGTCGATATATTTGAGAAATTAAATATATTGAATCTTCAACTTCAAGGATCAAATGTACATATGTTTTACACGAGTGATAAAATTAATGCTTTTTGTAGAAAATTAGAATTATGGAGCCGAAATTTAAAGCAAAAAAACCTAGAAATGTTTGAAAATGCGGATAAACGTGTAAAAACTTACAAAACTGAAGAACAACACGCGGAAGTTGTTTATAAAACTATTGAATATCATTTAGCTATGTTAGCAAAAAATTTAAAAAATATTTTTTGCTGAGGACAACTTGATAGCAAGTTACGAATGGGTGAGAGATCCATTTCAAAAATACCCCAGAAGGGCTCTCCACTACCGAAAAAGAAAGTTTCATAGATTTCACATCTAGTGGCGAAATTAAAAGACAATTTTGTAATAAAACTCTCTTTCAATTTTGGGCAGAAGTAGATGATGAATTTTCTGAACTGAAAACAAAAGCATTTCGTATACTTTTACCGTTTTCAACATCGTACCTTTGTGAAACCGGATTTTCTGCGGTGGCTGCTTTGAAGAGACAAAATATAGATCTCAGCTAAATATAGAAAAATAACTCAGAGTGTCAATTTCTAATATTAAGCCTTCATTTGAAAACCTTTGCTCTGCAAGACAAGCCCATGGAAGTCACTAATAATAATTAAACTTGCTCTTAAATTAGTATTAATAAATTAGTTATAAAATACATTGTGCAGTACTGATACATTTATAAGTACACTGGCTGAAGTACCCGTTCTGCGATTATTTTTAAAAAAAATAATACATTAATCTTGATATAATAGCTTAATTGTAAGAAGAGTAAAACCAAGTGCACAACAATGCATACAAAAATATAAAATGATTTTTTTAAATGAATGCTCCTATTATAAATAGTTTAAAACGAACTGTAATTTTAAGCCTCATAGAATTAGCATTTAGAATTAATATTAAATAAGGAAAACGAATGAAAAATTCCAATGAAGAATAATTGTGTTATTTTTAATATTTAAAGCGAGAAACCTTCAAAATGTTTTAACCCGGAAGCAGGCGCCCACTCCACAGTAACGTTAATGGTCACGCGATCACTTCACCAAGTCACCCCAATCCTTTTTTTTTTTTTTATAATTATTTTTTCTGTGCTCGATAAAAATCACAATTGCAGTGAATAATTTAACTAAGAGAAAATATACTTACCTACTTTAAAGGACTTTTTAATTTTTCTTTGATGATTTGAGAAAAAATCCAATAAAACTAAAGAAACCGTTCCAAATGTGCGTGACCTTAATAAAGAACATAAATCACACAGACACTTTTCACTAACAATACAAGAATGTTATTTGCAATCAAAACTGTCATATTTTGCTCACGTTATTGTAATTTTTCTATTCTTTGATGATCTACAAATAGCACGTGTAACCTTTTCTTGCTTGTGTCTTTTTGACAAGGCGAAGTGTTACATTTATGGCTTCTTAGTTTTCTTGATATCTTAATTTTCTTGATAGAGTTCTTTAGGCAGCATTTGAAAATTACAATTCAACTCAAACGTTTCATGTCTATCACTTTTGTCATATTTACTTTCGCTATCACGATTAATATGCATTATTTCATCAGGTTCTTCAATTGCTTGATCAGTTTCATCTTCCTTCAATAGAGAGATCACAGATGCCCATTTTTTTTATATTCTGCTCATTTACATTTATAAACCATAATAAGTTGTACAACACAGCAATTAAAACCACAAAGTTAATCGTAGGGGAAAGTATAGCATACTCATAGAAAATATTTCTGAACAAAAGTGGTCGTGAAGGGAACTCGATCAAAACAAGTACCTTGATTGTAAAAAACCGTTTACCACTCTCAAAAAAGAGGCATAAATGTGACACAAATTCATTTTAGTTTCCATTAAGACTGTCATATCGGAGGATACTGTCAAGAAACTGTTAACGAATAAACAGTTTTACCAGAATTTGGAGTGATTCAGCGCCTCATGCGACCGCTCCCATGAAAAAAATGTATTCGATACAAAAACATCGATGTCAGTTATAAAAAAAATAATTGTGTAAAACGTTTTTTATAATGCAATTTCAGATTACTCATAAAATACATCTTGGCCAATTAATCCTTCAAAGTGCTCAATATGCTTATCCATACATCATAAAACTCATTTACATGGGGGAAAAGCAACAGAAAAATATTATTTACAACTTTCCCAAAGAAAAGTAGACGGAGTTAAGCATACCAGTAAGTTTGAAGGTCAAAGAGATGATAATCAAAAGTACTATTCTAGAGGTTACAAGAAACGTAATAAAAAAAATCTCTCATCGCGGGATTACAGCAAAGCAAACAAAATATCTTTTTTTATTTGGTTTTGGGATCACAGATAGCTAATGAGCGTTTGAAGTGGAATCTTCTGAAAGTGGAAAACCAGATGATACATATAATTTATATCAGTGTAAATGTGTATTTTTTATTTTGTCAGAAAGCATTTTGTTTTACTTCATTCCAAAAAATAATTTTTAAGCCTTTTATATTTTCAAGATGCTCGCGCCCCCCTCGAAGGGTTATCGCGCCCCCCTGGGGGGGCGCGCCCCACAGTTTGAGAAGCACTGGTTTAATATCAAGTTTTGTCGGAGTATAATTCCTCGATTCTTCTACGAAAGTTTCTATCTTAGTTCTGGTGCCTTTAATTGCACGCTTCGAATTATTAAGTTTATCCATTTTTTCTCTCCGGTTAGACGCTCCAAAAATATAATGTTGTTTTACAAATGTTCGTTGTCAAATGCTGGTTTGTGTTTTAACTAAAACGTTGCGACTTTTGGACTGTAAATTGGTTTATTTCGAGATGGTGCTGTTCCAAGATGGAAGCTACAACAACTGAAGCGGAGGGTTTCATCAAAACATTGGCGGAGGTGCTCAGTCGGTGGATGGCATTCACGACAAAAAATAGATACAATTACGGACTGAACAATATATATTATGTGTACAATTAATTATATATAGTATGTGTATTATTAATTATATATATTATGTGTATAATTAATTATAAAAATATATAAAAAATGTATATCTTTAAAACATTGTAAAACATTCTGTATACTCCTCATAACGTTAATCTAAATGCATATTTCGAAAAATTTAAAAATTGAGTTAATAAATTATCTGCAGTTTAAAATGAAGAAATTTTAAGAAAATATTTAGAAGACTAAGATTTTAAACCAAAAAAATACAAATATTTAACTCAAGGCAAAAACATCCTTTAGATAAATTGCAAAATTTCAGGCGTGAATTTTAAATTTCGAAAGACGATTATTAAATAGATAATTAATTTGAATATGTAGTGATATATCAAAATAACATAGAATTAGTTGTTCAAAGCAAACAACGATGACTTAAAGCCTGAATAATTTCCAAAGCATTTTTAAAATTAAGTTTCAATCTTATTAAAATATGTTTTATTTGTGATTAATACATAAAAGCTTTATAATTCTCAATCGTTTAATTGCAACGAAAACAATTATAAAATACTTGGAATTCCTATTTCAATATCTTACCAAAAAAGTTTCGGAACACAACCACTCCTCCAAGACATAAACAAGAGGCTCTCAATGAAGAACACTGGTGAACTAAAAATTAAAAAGTCTGCGTTTTCAGTTTGTAATAGTTTTTATTTACTGTCATTTTACTATTAAAAATCCTTTAAAATGTATTTTTCGTGATTGTGAAAAGGTTTAAAAGCGTTAGTATGTATATTTAAGAAAAAATTCTAGTAATAATAGGTTCCAATCTATAGCAATATTTAAAATCTTTAAAAAAAGGCAACAATAACGATGTCAAAATTATGACAGAAATTTCTTATAAAAAGCAGCAGAAAAAGGATTTAATTTACGTTTTATTGTTACAGAACAATAATTAATGTGAAATAATATAGTTACTATTTTGTTGTTGTTGTGTTTCTGGTATAAAACTATTTAATTAAAGTGGAAGCAAAATGTGCATTACAGAACTAAAAATATGATGAATACAACTTATAAAGTTGATAAGTGAGTGACTTCAAACAAAATCGTTGGGAAAGCGGAATAGATGCATTAATACCACTGAGGTATCAAATAGGAGAGATATACGATGCTTTACTTGCTGTTTGTAATAATTCGGAGTTTGACAAGATTGGAGATTATCAAAATTAAAAATGAGAGAAAAAAAACACTTTTATAAGTTGAACTCTCAGTTTTTAAATGTATTTTAATATGTAATTAAGTTTTAAAATTTAGTGGTTCTATATAATTTGTTTTAGTATTTGTTTAATATTTCTATTTTATAACTATACACTAGAAATAACTTTGCTTTTTTTCTGTGCAACCCTAATTTTAATTTAGAGCCAAAAAACATAAATTAATAAATTAATATTTTTTTCTTGTCAAAACTTCAACATTATTGATAGCAATTTTTTTTGCTCACGTTTTATTTTACCATTAAGCGTGGGAAGAGTTTAGGTCAGGGGTGGGCAGACTTTTCCAGGGTACGGTCTACTTCTAACTTTTTCAGGGTGTTGCGGTCCACCCAGTAACGTTGGTGTAATGAGGTAAAAGAAAGTCTACAATGCAATTGGACCTCCATTTTACGAACCTCTATCTAGCGAATTTCTTTATTTAGCGAACTTTATCCTGTAGCCAAAAACATTTTACGATTTTCGTCGTAAAATAACCTCCAAATAGCGAATTGTAATTTCAATTTAACGAAATTAATTCTTGTGTGATTCAGTTTTTTCCCCCTCCATTCATTTAAAATATTTCTGGATAATCATATGATGAAATGATTATTAAGTTTTAGTGAAGGTGGTCACCCCAAAATGTCTTGGAGGTCTACCATTCGATTGCAAACGACTTAATGTTTACACCGGATTTAGGTTAACTCTTTTAATTTTTGTTAGAAACGGGAGGCATTTTACCTCTTTGCCCGGGGCGGCGAAACTGCTAGCTCCGGCCCTACACCCAGACTCGGGACACATTTAATTATAGTTATCTTGACAAGAGAGAGAGAGAGAGAGATTTTTTCACTGCCCTAAAATAAAGGGAGAAACTATGTTTGTTTTGTTTATAACATTACTACGTTAAGGGTGACAAATGTGAACAAAACAAAATATTTCGCTTAGAGCAGCGTTCGGCAAATAACAATTCTTCAAAATTCTGCTTTTATATACAATAAAAAAGGGAAGTCTTCAATATTCGAGGTTGGAAACAGTTCAAAATGTGCCAAAATCTCCAAATAGAGCGAGTATCATTCAAATGTGGCTGTCCGTCTATTAGATCTTCTTACGTCTGACTACGTCACTGAGACAGAAATTGAGCGGCTCTTCCGCAACATAAAATCGTCCGAAATACACAATTACACCTTTTAAAGAGAATACATAAAAAATATACTTGAGATATAAGTTTTGGGGTTTTTTCTGACTAAAAATTTTGAACCAGTCATATAATAATATTTTGAGTGTAGTTGAAAAAATTAAAATATCAGAAATTTGTTGGTATAAACGCTCAAAAAATAGTTCCTTTACATACAGTGGACCAAAAAATGTTCGTACACTTGCAATTTCTTATAAAATTTAATATTTTCGACTAATAAAAATTAATATATTGGAATTGGAATTTTTTTATATCTGCAACTTGTTCTTAAGGGAATGACATAATTAATTTTTTAAAAGTAGTATAACTATTTTTTAACAAAATAAAATAATCAAAAAGCTACTAAAAATTACGCCACAACAGTCTTCGTATACTTAATCTCAACTTAGCTTTAAATATTGTATTTCTTTCTTAATTTAATACTTAGTAGGGTATCTTTTAGTGTCCTCAACAACTTTTAAGCGTTTTGGTTTAGATTTAATCAGTTTTTTGTAATTTCTGCATCGATTTTTCTCCATTCTTCTCTGATTATTGTTTTTACTTCACATTATGTGTTTATATGTCACATGTTTTCTTTTTTTTACATCAAAATCTTATCAGATATGTTTTACTGGGCTAAATAAATTGATTGACGAGGTGTTTTCATAATTTGGGGACAGTTATAGAGACACCAGTGGCGTACATTGAGAGCAGTGCACTTGACGTCATTACCCTGTTAAAAAATGAAGTCATTTCCAATATCCAAATTTCGCGCGGATAACTTAAAATTTCTCTTTAAAATATTTAAATAGAGCTCATGATTCACAATATCTTCAAAAAATACCCCAAAAAAACATTTCTCAATGTATCTGTGGGCAAATATTTATATATATATATAAATGAAATAGCAATTTATAATATTTCTGAAGTGTGGTAAAAATAATTGTAAGACGTGGCGAGTGGATGTTATTATTGTAGGTAGCCAAAGACAGGGCGTGGCGGTGGTGTGATTTTCTATGTTACGTGGAGCGTGGTCGAATACGGTATTATTGAAGAGGCACTCCTGTGAATCATTGTTCTTTTATTTCACATCTGTGTGTGTGTGTGTGTGTGGGAACACATAAAGATCCAGTAGGGACGGCATTACACATACAAGAAGCAAACATCATGGCTGATTGATTGAATATTAACGTCGCACTGCTCAGCTATACGAGGGCTTTTGGTGACAAACATCATGGCACAAACACAGACAAAGACACACACAGAACGCGCTGCAGCCGGCTACATGACTACCGAGAAACGAGCGAAGAGAGAGAGAGAGAGAGGTTTCCAGAGACATCGGCACCTGACGTTGAAGACCACGTGACATTTTTGCAATAAGAGTTCTGATTGGTTACAATGGGCGGGAAAGGGATTTATGATGTAATAACATTAGTAGATTACGATTAAGATCAGGGTGTTAGTTTCGAACCAAATAATTAAAAGATTATTTCAATCTTACTAAAAGAGTTAATTAAAAGGATGCTAGGGGGAATTATTACATTTCCCCCTCCGCAAGAGACATCTGTGTCCCAGGGCCCTTAGTCCACACCCGTATCGTACAGAGATACTAAGTTTTAAATTAAACTTTTCAGATTAACATTATTTAAAAAAAATTTCAGATTAAGATTATTTAAAAAAAATCCCCTTCACTTAAACATTATCATGAATATGATTTTGAACATGGAGAATATGGTCTTAGAAAAATATGAAACAAAAATGCATAAGTAAATTATAAAATATAAGATTGTATTTCGAAAAAACCAAAATAAGATTATTAAACACCTGAAATAAAATGGACATAGAAAATAAATTTCAAAAATATTTGTACATAGAAAGTCATTTCTTTCCTGGTCTTGTTTGGGAAGTAGTGACCTTGTCCGAGTTAGCTAGACCTGGCAAGGTTGAGACGTGTCCGGACACCTTTAATAGTAAATAAGCTGGGCCAGAGGCCTCAGCAGAGAAGTGTTGTCTCTGATTTGGGATTTGTTAAATAAAAATTCACATAAAAAATACAAAAATAAATTCTTAAAACATAGATCCAAAATTGTACACAAGAAAGAGCACTGAGGGTGAAAACAGGCTAGAAAAAACAAATTAAGATATTGACACACGCTTTGCGCAATCATTAAGACAAGTGTTTCCTTCTTATCGTGTAATACTGCACCATAACTTCAAAATCAGAATTTCCCAAGACTGGAAATTGTAAGTCAACCAAAAAAGAATATACATTTTTTAATTATTTATGATTTATTTTTATTCATATTATGATTTATCTTTATTTATATTATGCTTTAATTCTTAAAAAAGGTACAAGTTAGGAGGCAATAGTATTTTGACAGTCAAAGGTGTAGTCCAATGAGATACTCACTATGCACAATCCTTACAAAACCTTTCTTATTTAGTATTTCTTCTATATGTTAAAAATTTTGCTTTTTACTTTTATTTATTTATTTATATTTTCTCAGCCTATGTGCTCTCAAAACCATTATCATTTTATACACATTAAAAGTTGTTCATTTTAATATCAAATAAATTGTATTATTGTAACAGAGTAAATCTTATAATAAAAATTCTTAAGACCACATAAAATATATCAAATAGTATCAGCATAAAATTTTCAAAATAAAAATATCAAAACATTGGTAAGAATTAAATAAACACTTGAAAAAAAAAAAAAACTATAATAGCACCATTTCTCACATTTAAAATGAAATTTCAAAAATATAAACCCGAGATCTCTGGAAACGTTTTTTAAAATGATATTTTTATAATAAGAGCATTCACAATAATAGGCGAAGTTTCAAGTTTGATTGCCCAATCAATAAATTTAAATAAAAACGAGAAATAAAAATAATTTTTACACATATATTGAAAAACAGAGTAAACTATAAAAACAGTACAATGGTGGTAGGGACCAAAATGTAGTGAAAAGTAAACGATGGGGTAAGACCAGTAGTGCACACAGGAAATTTTCGAGGGGGGAGGGGGATCCGGGGTCGAAAGTTCACCATTCTTGTATCATGCTTCTTTTGGTTTTGTCGATTTTTAGCAAAAAACTAATTATATAATAAGTAATTGGAATTATTAATAAAATTAATCATTAATAACAAATACTTAATTAAATTTTATGTAGTATACACTTACAATTATAATTAATTGGAAAACATATAAAGGGCTTTAGGGGGATCCGGACCCCCCAGGACACCCCTCTCGTGTGCGCCACTGGGTAAGACCCATATAATTTTAATAAGAAACACTAGAGTGGAACCAGACACATATAAGAAAATTGCTGGGGTATAAACAGGCTTTATATATATAAAAAATTATAATGGTACCACTACCCCATACTAAACCATTTCATATGGAAAACTCAAAACATAAAATTCTTCAAAATCTTTAAACCATAAATTTATATCAATATCAGAATTTGGATCAAAATACATTAGATAGCATTTTAAACTTTAAATTTATTTGCAAATTATCATCTCAGTCATATTAATTGTAATAAATTTCTTACATATTTTAAAATCAATCATTCAAAAAACACAATGTGAAAATAAACACTCAATTTAGAGCTAACAGAAATAATTTGTGACGAATCTGTACGGAACCTTTCCACTAATCTTCTTAGGCGTCTTTCTGGGGAATATAAATTCGCGTTTATTTCAATCAACTCCAAAAAAGAAGTATGGGATATTTAAATTAGATAAGATATTTAAGTCGAGGGTTGCGAGATAGCAAGAGTTGATGGTAGGCTATTGAGCCAATAACGTTAAAAATGCAAAACTAGAAAATTCAAAGAGATTAGATTCGTGAAGACGTCGTGCTGCTAGACGTACCAGAAAGCTGATATAAGCCAGCGGTAAATATAATTCACGTACGCTTAAAGTAAGCGTCAGTTTGAGCTACTTAGTTAAAGTTAATGACAGTTAAGAATTCGAATACGTGTGTTTCTCGGATCGCTTATTTCGGTAAACCTTACTTGAGTTGAGCTACATTAGTAATTAGTTGTATTCTTAGTAATTTAATTTAATATAAAGGCAAATCCCTTTAAACGATGTAACATTATTATAATATATGTTATCAGAGATTTTTTGAGGAAATTATAACAAAATAAATAATATTATTATTAAAAATGGCTCTTGGTGGTTCTTTGCCTCAAATTAATCTTGGTGTTCAAGGTGTGACCCAGGGGGATCATCACAAATTATAACGGAATAAAAACGAAACACTTATCACTGATTTGAAAAATCGCTTGCGCTGCACTTTTCTGAAACAACGTATCCCAAAACATATGTGTGATGATTGATTTGTATTTTTTTTTTTTTATTTTTCTTCCTTCACAAACTCGCGTATACATCAGCACCATTTCTTTCAAAATATTTTCAATTAAAGCACTTTCTTTTGATTTTTTTAAGGCATACCATTGCAGGTTAGGAACACGAAGCTGTTTGATGGAGCAGGGAAAAGGGAATTCCCCTTTTTAAGAACGAAGTATTGAACACATCCACAGACATTTTTCTCTTCTTCACTTTGGTAGATAATTTTGACTTATACATTTCTCTCCCGCGTAGAAGTATCCTGCTAACTTATGAAATAGCAACTTATAATATTTCTGGAGTGTGGTAAAAATAATTGTAAGACGTGGCGAGTGGATGTTATTATTGTAGGTAGCCAATGACAGGGTGTGGCCGGTGGTGTGATTTTCTATTTTACGTGGAGCGTGGTCAAATACGGTATTATTGAAGAGGCACTCCTGTGAATCATTGTTCTTTTATTTCACATCTGTGTGTGTGTGGGAACACATAAAGATCCAGTAGGAACGGCATTACACATACAAGAAGCAAACACCATGGCACAGACAAAGACACACACAGAACGCGCTGCAGCCGGCTACATGACTACCGAGAAACAAGCGGAGAGAGAGGTTTCCAGAGACATAAGGGTCAAGTACACGGGGCGAGTTTACAAGCTACAAGCCGGCGAGTAAGAAGCCGACGAGTTGGCGAGTGCGCTAGTTGTCAAGTACACATAAACATTCCACTCGCTCAGTAGCCAAGTAGCTGGCACGTGGAAATATACATTTTCAAGACCGTTCTACTCGTTGCTTCTGGACAATCCACAAGCTACTGTCAAGTACACTTGGCTAGTTTACAATCTAAATCGCTCAAAAGCCGGCGAGTGGCGTGTAAAGTCGCCGGCAGAGTCAACTTTTTCAAGAGCTTTTTTAAAAGCAGCTTTTAAGCGAGTGCGGTGAGTACACTGGGCTAGTTTACGAGCTGCTTGTAAAAAAGCCGGCTTGTAGCTTGTAAACTCGCCCCGTGTACTTGACCCTATAGGTTTTTATACCTGACGTTAAAGATCACGTGACATTTTTGCAATAAAAGCTCTGATTGGTTATAATGGGTGGGAAAGGGACTTATGATGTAATGATATTAGTCGATTACGATTAAGATCAGGGTGTTAGTTTCGAACCAAATAATTAAAAGATTATTTGAATCTAACTAAAAGAGTTAATTAAAGGATGCTAGGGGGAATTATTACATTTATATATATATTATCGGTTCTAAGTCCGAGGTTGCACTTGGATATTTTATAAATTTTTATTTTATAATTTTTAATTTTGTTTGAAAACAATGGAATTTTATCTTCTGTATTCGCCATTGATATTTTGAAATAGGATTTAGTATTATAGGATTCATATAATTTCAATTTTTTTAATTGATTATTAAGTTGTGATTGATTTTTATATATTTAAATATTTTTCACTCATATGTTGGGCTGCTTTGCACCTGCAGGTGTATGAATTCACTGGTATATAATATCTTAATGATTCAAATATAAATTTTAAGACCAAAAATATATAGTTGATTTTGAATTCTTAATAGAATCAGGATTTTAGCTATTAATAATATATTTTGTTTACATTTGTTTACTTTTTAACTATTGTGTTTTTGAATTTTCTTTTTTATGTTGTTTAGTTTTTCAACGTTCATTTTTAAAATACAATTTAATGGTTTTTCAATGCTTATTTTCTTATATACATATTTATAAAAATATATGCTGTCTCTGAGTCATGTGCAGTTGAAGGTTTCACGAAGATTGATTTAGTTGTAAAGGACAGTTTTTGTAGAGATTTTTTCTCGCTAGATGGCTGCACCTGTCAGCTGTTTCCGAATCAGCGAAACGTGGTATGGTGCAAGATAGCCAAATTAATTCTATTCAAATAACTGTTAAACTTAAATAATAATTGTTAAACTTATTTTATATAAATGCATAATTTCTGTTAATTTTTAAAATGATCCTCATAATTTATATTTCAGTTTTTATATTTTTACTTGTGTACTTGTATCGATTATATTATGCTTAACTGCAACATAACTGTATAAAATACTGAAAACGTGGCATTTCTGTACAACGTGTAGAGATAGCTTTGCTGACGGTGTTGAATGAACACGCAGAATAAAATTCCAGTAGATATTGATAAAGTCTGAATAATGAATTCAATGAAAACTCAACACTTGAGTATTTATTAGAGTGCTATGAAAAAGCACCTAATAACTGGTGATCCTGGATTAATTGATTGTTAACTGGATTATTCAATATGACAGAAGCTGAAAAGTTCGAAGCAAGCGGTGTCAGCATCAAAATACCGCCGTTCTGGTTCGACAAACCTGAGATATGGTTTTATCAGGTCGAAGCGCAGTTCAGGATTTGCCGGATTACTTCGGAGGAGACGATGTTTAGTCACCTCGTGGCTCAACTGGAACTGAGGGTGTTGCAAGATATCTGGGACATTGTAAAAGATCATAACCCCAACAAATATTCAGCTACGAAGGAACGTCTTTTGAAGATATTCGTCGAAAGCGAAAACAAAAAATCAAGCGTCTTCTCACGGGGATTGAGTTAGGTGACATGATGCCTAGTCAACTGCTAAGAAAAATGCGCGCCCTCTCTGGTACCGATGTCTCCGGAAAAGGCGTTGCGCACACTATGGCTGGATAAAATGCCAGATTCTGTTAAGTGCATTGTAATTGTCAGTGAAGAACACCTCGACAAAATAGCGGCGATGTCAGACAAGATCGTAGAGATGGAGCCGAGAACAGTAGATAACGCAGCGGTGCAGGATTCCGCAGGAGTGGATCAACTCATGGCTAAAATAGCCACCCTTGAAGTCCAAATTGCCTCATTAAAGCTGTAACGGAAATTCCGGAGCCCTAGCCCTCATCACCATCAGAGAAGTAGAAGTCGCAGCAAATCAAGGCGCTGCTACAATCCTCAGGGAAAATAGTGCTATTACCATTTCCGATTCGGGAAGAAGTGCCTCCCTGGTAAATGCGTACAGCCGTGCAGCTTCAATGAGCCGGGAAACGAATCCCAGCAGTAGACGCCGCGGCGAGTCCTGCTGCCGACATTTTAGGCCGCAAATCCCGGTTATTTGTCAAGGACAGAGATACCGGATGTCAATTCCTTGTGGATAGCGGAGCAGACGTCTCGATCCTCCCCTGGACAAAAACGAAAGGTGAGTGCCAAGCCTCTCAATATAAACTGTATGCTGCTAATGGCACTGAAATTCCAACATATGGTCTAAAAATTCTCACGCTGGATCTAGGCCTAAGACGCCCATTTCAGTGGCCGTTTATTATTGCCAAAGTTAAGCGAGGAATCATAGGTGCTGATTTCCTTCGAAAATTCCAGTTGCTGATAGATCTGCACAACAGGAAATTAATCGATGGAGTAACAAATCATTCAATTAACCCTCTAACTGGATACCTTCCTCCTGAAAAGTTATTCCGAAAACGTTTTACTCTTATATTGCTATTCCCTTCAAAAATGCAACAGACTTCATTTCTTTCCCCCTTTTAAAACTAGGGAGGTTCGAAAGGGGACAAATTTATGACGTGGTTCGGCGTCTTTAATCAGTAAGAACCAGGATAGCAATCGTTTACAGCTAGCTGTTGTTGCCTTGGGCAAACTTGTATGAAAACCGTAGTTCCACTCTGTAGTTTTCCCCATAGATTCAGTCACAGTAAAATTAAATTAAAATGCAGGATAAAAAAACATGAGATAAATGGCGTGTTAAAAGTTGAAAAATAGTTATATTTTCTTCAAACAAAATTTATTTTTCTGTCATTTTTTAAAAATTAAAAAAAATATTTTGGTATTGCGATTTGAACTAGAAAAAGAGCATCCTGTATTCATTTTTGAATATGACAGTAAGAAAACGCGCTCATTTTCCTGTTTTTAAAAAAAGTTATGAGGTAAAAAGAGTAAAGGCCCTATCTTTTTTTTTTAAACAATAAGACAATTAATGGTGCATATATTTATGAAATAAAACAGATCTTTCTCTATTCAATTATATTTTTAATTTAGAATAACATAAAAATGATTTCAATACTTTTTAATGTGCGCTGGTATCAAAGTAAAACACTTTACAATATTAAACAGCCTATGGGTTCATACTCAATATCAAACTATTCGCAAAATGGCTTACAACTTCTATTCAAATTGTAAAGAAACTGAAATATAAATATATCTTACTGCAGTCAAAAATATTCATAATATGTAAGTATCCTGTTTCTCCACTTATTTCTGTACATTTTAAAAACTGTAGCTGAATGCAATTTTTTATATTTATAAACGAGGCATCACAGCTCACACAGTCGTAAAAATGTCCTTATCATTTTTAAATATACTACTATAAAACGTATATGGATTGTAAGATCAGTTGTAAAATCCTAAAAGCTTTTAGAGGAGCTAAAAATATGTAATTTTGGATTGATCAAATTTTTAATATAATACACAAATATACATGTTATTAAGCAAACACATTTGAAAAATCAAACTTCCTTCTGAAATAAACGTAATTGAAAGAAAAATGTTTAATTGCAAATGAGTGGAAATACATGTTTATCTAAAGGGTATCCCCAAAGTGAGGTAATCCTTAAACTTAAGACTCAAACTCAGTGGCACAACAATCCATGAGGGCCAGGAACTACTGTGCCCATCATAATACACGTGACCATTGGACGCTGAGGTGCATGAACAGATGTCCCGATTTGGTGGTCTGTCTGAACAGAGACCTTCAGTGATTAAGACCCGAAGAAAGCTTGGTACTCATTTATCGACCCAATGTAGCGGCGATGAAAGGCAGAGTCGACCTTGCGCAGCCCGTGAAGAGAACCCCAGACCTGAGGTGTGGAAGCACGATACACTACCACTCGATCTTATTCGGTGAAAAATAAAATTTAATGTTAGAATCTTATATAAATCCCTAATGAATGAGGGAGTCCAAACTTTTTTTTTTTTTTCATGTAAACTATTTAGACGGAAATGGTTAGTTATGAACATTTCACAAGTTGCATAAATTAAAATTAACCGTTATAGTTTACATAAATTTTAGGGTGCAAAAGGTATATTTCGGCTGCACGAATTAATTTTAAAAGGAATACGGTTACGAAAAAGTAGTATAAATCTATCTAAAGTAGGGTTGGTTACCTTACATATTGTCAAACACAACAATGCATTGGAAGCCAATTCCACAATTCGTTGTTATAAAAAGGTATGGAAAATTACAAGATTTATTTTTGCATTTGTAATTTATATATATATAATTTTTCCTGGGAACTTTAAAAGCTAGAGCGGCATCCATCAAAACCGCGGTTCTCTCTCTGTTTTTCCGGATCCCCCCTGACTAAGCCGGCTCTGCCATAGTAAGTGAAAAATGCCGGATTTTGTTTGTCAAGATCATTTTATAGCAGATTGCATTTTTCATGTATTTTAGATGGTCTTTTTATATTTTCTACATCAATATCTTAATGTCTGAATTTAAAATTACATAAAATTCTTGACATTCGCATTAATGACCATGATAATTTTTATTGGTATATGAATGTGTCATCAAACGATTACATGACTAATATTAACATATTATTTTAACCATTTAATTAATATTAAGTATAACACATAACGCAGACAAATTTTCTGAACTTTAAAATAAATATTTCGAAAACTACTTCAGATATACTCAAAATTTTTCATTCCTACGCTTTAGCTTCTCAGTTTTGCTTCTATGTAAGAATTTATTGTAAATGTATATTCATCAATTTTTTTAGTATATTTTTTGCTCTTAGCATGCGGTTTTCAACTGAATTGTATGAAATCTTCGAAATATATTAAATGAATGATTGAATATTAACGTCGCACTGTTCAGCTCTACACGAGGGCTTTTGGCGACGGACCACGTAATTTTGAACCATGGTCAAGTGACGTGGACGACACCTGAGCTGGCACCCCCTCTCCTAAGTACCAAACCACACCAACGGGAGGACGTTTCAGCTCTCGACAGATTTATCGTGCATCGCTGCCCTACACGGCGGGTCTTTAGTGGTACTGGGCTCGAACTCGTGACAAAGCAAGCCACGTTCCGATACCTATACCACTCGGCTACCGCGGCCGAAATATATTAAAAGATACCAAAGAAGCTATATAATAAAATTTGAAATTTTTATTATACTCAAACAATTGCTAAAACTTATGGTAAATAATTTTTAACTGCGCGATGCATTTTTTTCGAAATTTCAAATGGAATTTCTAACATAAAATTTCTAGCTTTATAAGGTCGAGATTTCAAAAAATATCCAGATTTTAACTACTTATTCAGTTAGCCTTTAAAAAAGATAAATGTTGAGGTATTTTGTATAAATAGATATTTTTGAACAATATATAATTCGAATGTTTTTCAATAGCTCGAATTTAAAATTGATTTTTATGTTTATTTATATGCATAAATGTCTACTGTAAATGTTTCCGTATATTTTTGATTACCATTTATTCAAACATTCAAGTTATAAAAAAAATGTGTGAAAATCTTCATTCATGTTGTCTTTGATTTAAACTGAAGTTCAAACACTTAAAATTCAAATATAATTCGGTGTATTTTAACAATATATAACCAGGCACACACACACACACACACACACACACTATACTTAAACTTCCCTGAACACTTAGGCTTTGAAATCTAAAAAAAAAAAAAAAAAAACTAATAAATCTTAATTAGTTTTTTTTTTTCGTTATTATTTTTATCAAAGTGTAAGAAAATGTTTCAAATGATTTGAAGAAGTTTAAATTTAATCATTTTTAGTGTTTGGAAAATTGAAAAGGTTCCAAATTTTAAAGAGTTTGGTGTTTTATTAATTTTTTTGGTATCTTATAATAAAATAATCATGTTTCAAAAACTGAAATCTTTGATTAAAATAAGAAAAATGAAGCGAAAGAATATACTTAAAAAAAGATAATTTGTCTAACTATATAAAATAGCAGATTGCACTGACACGCCCCAACTTGTTACAGTTTCAAATTAATATGAAATCAAAAGGGAATTGTAACATATTTTACTTATGCGTTGGGACTTTACAAAACTTTAAAAAAACGAGGTAACAAATTAACACTTCCTGGGGTCTAAAGAAATTTCCCCTCGATTTTTTACGATTGCCGAAAGGTCAAAACATGGGGTTCCCTGCGAGCCATAAAACTTCTGCTGTGTTGCTTCCTCCGTCCCTCATTATCTTTCAAGTTGTTAAACCTTAAAAAGGGGAAAGGATTTCAGAAAAGTGCGGCTAATCCGCTTTTGAAAACGTTACTTGAAGGCAGAAAAATCCGTGCAGTTCATTTTCGAAGCATCTTTACACTGACGGAATTTTCCGTGCTATCCGGTTAGAGGGTTAAAAGAAATAACATACCCTCATCTCTAGTGGGATTCGAAACCACCACTTTTTGCGTAGAAGTCCAACGCGCTATCCACTGCGCTACAGGGACCTGTGGATTAATTTCAATCAGGATGTAATGTAGACGTATTTATATGTTTGCTAATAGAGTAGAAATGTTTAAAAGAAATAACACACCAACATCCCTGGTGGGATTCGAACCCACGACCTTTGGATTAGAAGTCCAACGCGCTATCCACTGCGCTACAGGGACTTATAGATTAATCTCACTCAGGATGTATCGTGGCAAGTATTTATAATTTTGCTAATAGAGTAGAAATGTTTAAAAGTAATAACATCCGCTGATACAGAACCATTCCAGATGAGATTCGAAAGCACGACTTTTGAATGGAAGTCCAACGCGCTTCCCACGGCGCTACAGGGACATATGGATTACCTTCATTCAGGATGTAATGTGAAGAGTATTTATACTTTTGCCAATAGAGTAGAAATGTTTAAAAGAAATAACATACCAACATCCCTGGTGGGATTCGAACCCACGACCTTTGGATTAGAAGTCCAACGCGCTATCCACTGCGCTACAGGGACATATAGATTAATCTCACTCAGGATGTATCGTGGCAAGTATTTATAATTTTGCTAATAGAGTAGAAATGTTTAAAAGTAATAACATCCGCTGATACAGAACCATTCCAGATGAGATTCGAAAGCACGACTTTTGAATGGAAGTCCAACGCGCTTCCCACGGCGCTACAGGGACATATGGATTACCTTCATTCAGGATGTAATGTGAAGAGTATTTATACTTTTGCCAATAGAGTAGAAATGTTTAAAAGAAATAACATACCAACATCCCTGGTGGGATTCGAACCCACGACCTTTGGATTAGAAGTCCAACGCGCTATCCACTGCGCTACAGGGACATATAGATTAATCTCACTCAGGATGTATCGTGGCAAGTATTTATAATTTTGCTAATAGAGTAGAAATGTTTAAAAGTAATAACATCCGCTGATACAGAACCATTCCAGATGAGATTCGAAAGCACGATGTTTTTTTGAATGGAAGTCCAACGCGCTTCCCACGGCGCTACAGGGACATATGGATTACCTTCATTCAGGATGTAATGTGAAGAGTATTTATACTTTTGCCAATAGAGTAGAAATGTTTAAAAGAAATAACATACCAACATCCCTGGTGGGATTCGAACCCACGACCTTTGGATTAGAAGTCCAACGCGCTATCCACTGCGCTAGACATATAGATTAATTCACTCAGGATGTATCGTGGCAAGTATTTATAATTTTGCTAATGTGAAGTATTTATAATTTTGCTAATAGAGTAGAAATGTTTAAAAGTAATAACATCCGCTGATACAGAACCATTCCAGATGAGATTCGAAAGCACGACTTTTGAATGGAAGTCCAACGCGCTTCCCACGGCGCTACAGGGACATATGGATTACCTTCATTCAGGATGTAATGTGAAGAGTATTTATACTTTTGCCAATAGAGTAGAAATGTTTAAAAGAAATAACATACCAACATCCCTGGTGGGATTCGAACCCACGACCTTTGGATTAGAAGTCCAACGCGCTATCCACTGCGCTACAGGGACATATGGAAGTCAAGTATTTATAATTTTGCTAATAGAGTAGAAATGTTTAAAAGTAATAACATCCGCTGCGCAGATGAGATTCGAAAGCACCCACGGCGCTACAGGGACATATGGATTACCTTCATTCAGGATGTAATGTGAAGAGTATTTATACTTTTGCCAATAGAGTAGAAATGTTTTAAAAAAAAAGAAATAACATACCTTCATCTCTGGTGGGATTCAAAACCACGATCTTTTGCTTTTAGAATGTCCACGACCTTTGCGCTACGCGGACTTATGGATTAGCTTCACTCAGGATGTAATGTGAAGAAGTATTTATACTTTTGCCAATAGAGTAGAAATGTTTAAAAGTAAGTATACTATTGCTAATGGGATTAGAAATGTTTAATAGAGTAGAAATGTTTAAAAGTAATAAAACTGATACACGAGAAAAAAAAATACGCTCTACCACGTGGATGAGTATTTATACTTTTCGAAGAAATGTTTAAAAGAAATAACATACCTTCATCTCTGGTGGGATTCAACCCACGACCTTTTGGATTAGAAGGCAACGTGCTATCCACTGCGCTACGCGGACATACGGATTGCTTCACTTGTAATGAAATTAGATTGCTAATAGAGTAGAAACGTGGGATTCGAACCCACGACCTTTGGATTAGAAGGCAACGCGCTATCCACTGCGCTACAGAGACATACGGTTTGCCTTCACTCAGCATGTAACGTGAAAATTGTTTATACTTTTGCCAATAAAGTAGAAATTTTTAAAAGAAATAAAATACGCTCGTCCCTGGTTAAATTCGAACCCACGACCTTTGGATTAGAAGTCCAACACGCTATCCACTGCGCTACAGAGACATTCGGTTTGCCTTCACTCAGCATGTAACGTGAAAATTATTTATACTTTTGCCGATAAAGTAGAAATTTTTAAAAGAAATAACATACGCCCGTCCCTGGTGAAATTCGAACCCACGACCTTTGGATTAGAAATCCAATGCGTTATCCACTGCGCTATAGGTTCTTATGGGTTAGCTTTACTTAGGATGTAATGTGACTAGTAAGTATACTTTTGCTAATAGAGTAGAAATGTTTAAAAGAAAAAACAAACGCTCTACCACGTGGGATTCGAACCCACGACCTTTGGATTAGAAATCCAAACAAAGTGCTATCCACTGCACGACAGGGACGCAATGTTTGACATCACTTATTAAATATTGTGACAAGTATTTATACGTTTGCCAATGGAGTAGAAATGTTTAAACTAATAACATCCGCTGATACAGGACCATTCCAGATGAGATTCGAAAGCACGACTTTTGAATGGAAGTCCAACGCGCTTCCCTCGGCGCTACAGGGATTTGTAGATTGCCTTCACTCAGTATGTAATGTGAAAATTATTTATAATTTTGCTAATAAATTATAAACGTTTAAAAGAATTAACATCTGCTGATACACGTCTATCCCTGGTGGGATTCGAACCCCCAATCTTTGGATTAGAAGTCCAACGCGCTATCCACTGCTGTACAGGTACACTTTGTTTGAGTTTACTAATTAGGTAATATGACAAGTATTCATTCTTTTGCCAATAAAGTAGAATTGTTTAAGTTGAGTTGAAACCCTCTCTGTCTTTTTATGCCGACAACATAATATTGGCTGCTTTTCATGTACTTTTTCTGAATTATTTCAAATGTAGAAGTTTGAAATTTTTCACACAATTAAAGTATTTTTTTATTATACTGAAATGGGCTTTTAGAAAGTTTTGATTATGTCATGATTTATAAAGTATTTTATCAAACATAGTCTTATTTGAACCAGTTTTCACATATAAAAATTTGTAAAAAAATAAAATGTTGAGATTTTTACAAAAGTTCATTGCTTTATATATTAGCCCCCGGATGCTATAAATATTTTATAAAATATTTACAAACCCGTGAACATTAGTTTTTCAGGAAAGGTACATCGAACATCAAAATTTTCATTTGGAGATAAATTGATTTTAATATATACATGACACTTCTTATCGGATAGGAAATTAAAAAATAAAAGGGTCATTTTACAATAAAAGACGTAAGTTCTGGCTGATATCAGACTTTCCACTTTAAAGAGAAAATACGAAGTACTTCGTTACATAATTCGCCATTTAAGGGGGAATAACCCAGTTTCAACGATTATTTAAAAATAGATTTTAAGGGCTTCTAATTACCCTAGACCAGGGGTGTCGAACCCTTATGTAGCAAAGCGTCTTTTTTTCGAAGGAAATGTTTAATGAGGTGAAGATATGCCATGAAATAATTTTGATTTCTGCTTAATGGGAAAATATGAAAATGAAAAACTAAGAAGTAAAAACGATTTACTACGAAAAATACATTTTGCACTTTATAGTAGTGTATCAATGTTTTAGTTATGTGTGGAATAAAAATTATAATGAAACTTCATCGTGATTCCTAATGCTGAAGATTAAAGGAGTACTTATATTAGGATTGTAAGATGTTACTTGTAGCAGAGAGAATACATGCTCACAAATTGAGATGCCTTCCAAAGCGCAATTTATAAGTGAGTCTTTAATATTATTCATCTCTAAAAATCATCTTTTCTCACTCAAAGGCATAGGTAGATCAAAATATGGTTAGAATAGTATGAGCCAGCTTCTGAATCAGTTAAACGTGCTTCGAATCAAATTCCATGTTTCGAAATATTCGTTATTGGGATTTTTACTTAGACATATTTCTTGTCAATCTTTCTGTTTCAATCAACTCCAACGTTTTTATTGATTCCCTTAATTTCTGAATCCATAATGAACTAGAATGAAAATTAATAAGTAGCGTTTAAAATTTTTCAATTTCCAATCACTCGAATATGGACAAGTTTAGATTATCAAATGAAGTCCCATCCAGGTACATAAAAAACTTGAGCATTTAAGAGAATTTATGATACTGAGAAAAATTTGCTGATAATTCCTTGATTGAAGAATCGCTTTCGGAAATATAACACATAAAATTACAAATATAACTCAAATACAATTTTGTTCAGTGAAGTTAACCGACAGTTCCACAATGTATTCATACCAAATTTTAAAAACAAATTTAACACTTGGAAATGTATCCTGTATTAAATTTTTCAGTATACACAAATATTTCCTGCTGTAGGGAAGATATAGTATGAGATGTGGTGTGGGGTTGTGAAAGAATGTTTTCGTACGTGTAGACTATTTTTGAAAATTTAAATGTCACTGAAGCTGATCATATAACTGCAAATGAGCCTTATTTTAATGTGCGCTGGTATCAAAGTAAAACACTTTACAATATTAAACAGCCTATGGGTTCATACTCAATATCAAACTATTCGCAAAATGGCTTACAACTTCTATTCAAATTGTAAAGAAACTGAAATATAAATATATCTTACTGCAGTCAAAAATATTCATAATATGTAAGTATCCTGTTTCTCCACTTAATTCTGTGCATTTTAAAAACTGTAGCTGAATGCAATTTTTTATATTTATAAACGAGGCATAACAGCTCACACAGTCGTAAAAATGTCCTTATAATTTTTAAATATACTACTATAAAACGTATATGGATTGTAAGATCAGTTGTAAAATCCTAAAAGCTTTTAGAGGAGCTAAAAATATGTAATTTTGGATTGATTAAATTTTTAATATAATACACAAATATACATGTTATTAAGCAAACACATTTGAAAAATCAAACTTCCTTCTGAAATAAACGTATTTGAAAGAAAAATGTTTAATTGCAAATGAGTGGAAATACATGTTTATCTAAAGGGTATCCCCAAAGTGAGGTAATCCTTAAACTTAAGACTCAAACTCAGTGGCACAACAATCCATGAGGGCCAGGAACTACTGTGCCCATCATAATACACGTGACCATTGGACGCTGAGGTGCATGAACAGATGTCCCGATTTGGTGGTCTGTCTGAACAGAGACCTTCAGTGATTAAGACCCGAAGAAAGCTTGGTACTCATTTATCGACCCAATGTAGCGGCGATGAAAGGCAGAGTCGACCTTGCGCAGCCGTGAAAGAACCCCAGACCTGAGGTGTGGAAGCACGATACACTACCACTCGATCTTATTCGGTGAAAAATAAAATTTAATGTTAGAATCTTATATAAATCCCTAATGAATGAGGGAGTCCAAACTTTTTTTTTTCATGTAAACTATTTAGACGGAAATGGTTAGTTATGAACATTTCACAAGTTGCATAAATTAAAATTAACCGTTATAGTTTACATAAATTTTTAAGGGTGCAAAAGGTATATTTCGGCTGCACGAATTAATTTTAAAAGGAATACGGTTACGAAAAAGTAGTATAAATCTATCTAAAGTAGGGTTGGTTACCTTACATATTGTCAAACACAACAATGCATTGGAAGCCAATTCCACAATTCGTTGTTATAAAAAGGTATGGAAAATTACAAGATTTATTTTTGCATTTGTAATTTATATATATATAATTTTTCCTGGGAACTTTAAAAGCTAGAGCGGCATCCATCAAAACCGCGGTTCTCTCTCTGTTTTTCCGGATCCCCCCTGACTAAGCCGGCTCTGCCATAGTAAGTGAAAAATGCCGGATTTTGTTTGTCAAGATCATTTTATAGCAGATTGCATTTTTCATGTATTTTAGATGGTCTTTTTATATTTTCTACATCAATATCTTAATGTCTGAATTTAAAATTACATAAAATTCTTGACATTCGCATTAATGACCATGATAATTTTTATTGGTATATGAATGTGTCATCAAACGATTACATGACTAATATTAACATATTATTTTAACCATTTAATTAATATTAAGTATAACACATAACGCAGACAAATTTTCTGAACTTTAAAATAAATATTTCGAAAACTACTTCAGATATACTCAAAATTTTTCATTCCTACGCTTTAGCTTCTCAGTTTTGCTTCTATGTAAGAATTTATTGTAAATGTATATTCATCAATTTTTTTAGTATATTTTTTGCTCTTAGCATGCGGTTTTCAACTGAATTGTATGAAATCTTCGAAATATATTAAATGAATGATTGAATATTAACGTCGCACTGTTCAGCTCTACACGAGGGCTTTTGGCGACGGACCACGTAATTTTGAACCATGGTCAAGTGACGTGGACGACACCTGAGCTGGCACCCCCTCTCCTAAGTACCAAACCACACCAACGGGAGGACGTTTCAGCTCTCGACAGATTTATCGTGCATCGCTGCCCTACACGGCGGGTCTTTAGTGGTACTGGGCTCGAACTCGTGACAAAGCAAGCCACGTTCCGATACCTATACCACTCGGCTACCGCGGCCGAAATATATTAAAAGATACCAAAGAAGCTATATAATAAAATTTGAAATTTTTATTATACTCAAACAATTGCTAAAACTTATGGTAAATAATTTTTAACTGCGCGATGCATTTTTTTTTCGAAATTTCAAATGGAATTTCTAACATAAAATTTCTAGCTTTATAAGGTCGAGATTTCAAAAAATATCCAGATTTTAACTACTTATTCAGTTAGCCTTTAAAAAAGATAAATGTTGAGGTATTTTGTATAAATAGATATTTTTGAACAATATATAATTCGAATGTTTTTCAATAGCTCGAATTTAAAATTGATTTTTATGTTTATTTATATGCATAAATGTCTACTGTAAATGTTTCCGTATATTTTTGATTACCATTTATTCAAACATTCAAGTTATAAAAAAATGTGTGAAAATCTTCATTCATGTTGTCTTTGATTTAAACTGAAGTTCAAACACTTAAAATTCAAATATAATTCGGTGTATTTTAACAATATATAACCAGGCACACACACACACACACTATACTTAAACTTCCCTGAACACTTAGGCTTTGAAATCACACACAAAAAAAAAAAAAAAAAAAAAAAACTAATAAATCTTAATTAGTTTTTTTTTTCGTTATTATTTTTATCAAAGTGTAAGAAAATGTTTCAAATGATTTGAAGAAGTTTAAATTTAATCATTTTTAGTGTTTGGAAAATTGAAAAGGTTCCAAATTTTAAAGAGTTTGGTGTTTTATTAATTTTTTTGGTATCTTATAATAAAATAATCATGTTTCAAAAACTGAAATCTTTGATTAAAATAAGAAAAATGAAGCGAAAGAATATACTTAAAAAAAGATAATTTGTCTAACTATATAAAATAGCAGATTGCACTGACACGCCCCAACTTGTTACAGTTTCAAATTAATATGAAATCAAAAGGGAATTGTAACATATTTTACTTATGCGTTGGGACTTTACAAAACTTTAAAAAAACGAGGTAACAAATTAACACTTCCTGGGGTCTAAAGAAATTTCCCCTCGATTTTTTACGATTGCCGAAAGGTCAAAACATGGGGTTCCCTGCGAGCCATAAAACTTCTGCTGTGTTGCTTCCTCCGCGTCCCTCATTATCTTTCAAGTTGTTAAACCTTAAAAAGGGGAAAGGATTTCAGAAAAGTGCGGCTAATCCGCTTTTGAAAACGTTACTTGAAGGCAGAAAAATCCGTGCAGTTCATTGCTATCGGTTAGAGGGTTAAATAATTATTCTTCCACTATCCTGATATAACCTCATCAGTAAGTTTGTAAGCAAAAGTAGAATTGTTTGTAATGTCATAACAGCGAGAATCTAAATCAAACAAAAGCTTTGTAAATAAAAAGAAACTCAAGAGCATGATGTAAAATGTTCCATATATATTCTCGCATTCAAATTAATATATGTTATACAAAGTTCAACTTTATGTCACAAATAATTATTCATTACTACTGTTTTTTACATTGTCGACAGAAATTCTCTCATTAGTATTACAATTTGTGGGCATCTCATGTCTTAAATGTGTTACAGAATGTGTTTTTTTTTTCATTGGAAAGTATGTATTTTAACAAAATTATATATTATGTATTTAATAATGAATATAAAGTTTTCAGGATATCAATATAAATAGATGTGTTAGCATCAAATTCTATGTTTATAAATAGATATGTGTTAGCATCAAATTCTATGCGTATAAATAAATATGGTTAGCATCAAATAAAATGTGTATAAATAGAGAGATACTGTTTTGCATAAAAATGCTCAATTGTGGTAAATGGATTGTATTAGTGATTAACTGAGTTATAATTTTTTTTTGAATTGAAACTAAAGTTTTCTGGTATTCTTTCTTGTAAATAGGAAGTTTTCTGTATGTTATAAATTATAAAATTACCCATTGTGTATGTAAATATGAAAATTGATTTTTTTAACACTATTGGATTTGATATGTTTCATAATAGTCCAAAAAAATGAAGGTGTTGTCGTTGTAGAGTAACTTTTGAAATGTTTTTTTTAATTGCATGTTAACTTTCATTGGAATATGAATGATTTTTTTTTCGCAAAATATTTATGTACTTCTTAGTTTCCCACGTTCAAATATTGACTGAGTTTTGTGTATCTGCAAAAGCATTCTGTAGTTTATTCTTTTTTGAGTTATTGAATATCTTATATGTACTCTTTTTTGACTTTGTTTAAATTTGATTATTGTTCAGTATAAATATATATTTAAAGTAATTGCTGAACATTTTAGTTGTATTTTTTATGAAACAGGAAGGTAGCTGTGTTTAAATTTTTTTAAACTTGTAGCATATTTTGTGCACTAAAACTTCTGTAGCAATCCTGTAGTAGTAATTTTGTGTTGTGTAATGTAATGATTAGTAATGATTGTGTTAAAAGCGGTTTGTATAAGTTTAACTTGTAAAAAAAATGAAATTATAACCTGTTCAATAAGTCTGAAACTGTCCCTCCCATATATTTTTTTCTTGTATCGTAACTTTGTTACTGGCAAGGGAGTAATGTAAAGGACAGTTTTTGTAGAGAATTTCTCTCGCTAGATGGCTGCACCTGTCAGCTGTTTCCGAATCCGCGAAACGTGGTATGGTGCAAGATAGCCAAATTAATTCTATTTAAATAACTGTTAAACTTAAATAATAATTGTTAAACTTATTTTATATAAATGCACTTAATTTCTGTTAATTTTTAAAATGATCCTCATAATTTATATTTCAGTTTTTATATTTTTACTTGTGTACTTGTATCGATCATATTATGCTTAACTGCAACATAACTGTATAAAATACTGAAAACGTGGCATTTCTGTACAACGTGTAGAGATAGCTTTGCTGACGGTGTTGAATGAACACGCAGAATAAAATTCCAGTAGATATTGATAAAGTCTGAATTATAAATTCAATGAAAACTCAACACTTGAGTATTTATTAGAGTGCTGTGAAAAAGCACCTAATATAGTATTTAGTTTTAATTCATGTGTTTGACATGAAAATTCATATGATAATCTCATGGAGTGTGATTTTTTAATTGAGATTTGAGAGTTTATTTCTGCGTATATGGATGAGGAGAATATAAAGTAATTTTTAATGGAATTTTTAAATACCGGGTGGGCAAAAAGTCCGTAAAAACTTTAAAAATTCATAAAATCCGGAGAAATGATCGAAAAAAAAACTTTGCAGGATCAGCATTAGTATGTCACGGGATTTTTTTTAAGCTAGAAAAAAAATAATTCGAAAATCATCCGGTAGGTGGCACTGTTACAAGCGTCTGTGGTGGAAATATGCAAATTAGACGGCTATAAAAACCTTTGCTCTCAATGAATCCACCTTCATTTCACCATTAGAAACAGTGAATGTGAACAAGGATGCTCAGTGCGCCGGATAAAGCTTTGTTGGTGAAGTTATTTTACATGAACGAGGAATCAGCGACCATTGCCTTGCGTAAATTCCGAGTTCAGAAAAATGTGAAGAGTGGAAAAGGCCATTTAACACCTGCAGGTCTCTTAAAGCTTGTTAAACGTTTTGAGGAAACTGGAAAGTTGGAGGATCGAGCACGAGACGGACGACCATGCTTGAAAGAAGCACGTGCACCCTGCATTGCTGTCGAAATGGAAGCGATTGCGTCCGAAGCAGCTTCAGGGACCAGCAGTGCTCGTGAAGCTGCTAGACGATTGGGCTTACCACCCTCATCTGTCCGCAATATTCTTCGTCGAATCCTCCAGCTGTACCCATACAAATTGCAATCGTGCCATGAACTTTTGCCAGCAGATACCGCACAGAGGGAAGCATTTGCGAAGTGGGCCTTCTCTAAAATGGAACAGGATCCCACCTGGGTTTTTAACATCTTGTGGACAGATGAAGCTCATTTCGCGCTTCATGGTGACGTTAACAACAATAACTGTCGCATTTGGGTGACCTCTAATCCACGTGAGTACACACAGAAGCCATTGCATTCCCCAAAAGTGACAGCATGGTATGGTTTCACGGGTTCATTTATCATACGACCCTTCTTTAAAACGCAGTGCCCAGTGAATGGATGGATAACGGAAACGATAAATGCTCAGCGTTATATAACGCTTCTGCGGGAGACTGCCATGCGATGTTTAATTCAACGAGGTCAGATTTTGAATGTCACGTTCATGCAGGATGGAGCAATCAGTCACACTGCTAATCCCGGTTAGGGCATTCCTGATACAGACGTTCGGGGAAGTCAGAATCGTTAGCAGGCGCTGCAGGTACCCATGGCTTCATCGGTCTTCAGATTTAACACCGGCAGACTTCTGGTTGTGGGGATATTTAAAATCTCGCGTGTATCTATCCGGTCCATCAAGTCTGTCGGAACTGAAAGATGCGATCCGCAGAGAAGTATCCTCCATACATCCGGACATGTTGCACTCTGCCGTTACTGGATTTGTCACTCGTCTGGAATGTCTTCTCCCCTGTGGTGGTGGTCATGTGGAACATATTCTGGTGTAATAAAGTTGTGAAAGTTTTCTGTTCATTATTTATGCATTGTTTCTTTGATTTGCGTACATCAGCGCCACCTACCGGATGATTTTCGAATGATTTTTTTTCTAGCTTAAAAAAATCCCGTGACATACTAATGCTGATCCTGCAAACAGTTTTTTTTTTTTTCGTTCATTTCTCCGGATTTTATGAATTTTTAAAATTTTTACGGACTTTTGCCCACCCGGTATAATAACTCAAACATAATGATATCAAAGATTTGTATATTTTTAAAGACTGGCAACTTGGCTTTCAATTTTGATTGTCATCGCTCGGTGGTACAATAAGATGGTGTTTGTGCTATCGTCAATCAATTACCATTAGAATAAGACTGATATTTTTTTGGGTTAAGAGAATATTAACGAATATGATAAAATGAGACAGTTGCATAAAAGAGATTTTTACGAAACTACAACCCGGTCTAGATCCACTTATTGCGAGTTATCGTCTTGCATTTTTTAAAGACGACGAAATAATTTTCCGCGTTCTCGAATAGATGGAGGTACCGCTATTTACTGCAAAAATAATTACGATCATAACAGAGTTCCATTACCGACTCTGCCGTATATGGATGCAACCGCAATCGAAATTAAATTTAATAATCCCCCCCTCTATCCGAATTGTTTCAGCGTACGCTCGAAACACCCCGGAAAATAATAGAAAATTCCCTGATAAAGATTTTCTCAAAATTCTTAATTCGGGCGAAAATATTATCATTGCTGGAGACTTAAATGCCGCGCATCGTACGTGGAGTAACGCTAGATCAAATGCATTTGGCTATGCTCTCCGCAAAATTGTTAATAATAAATCGAATGTGAGGATTGTAGCACCGCACACTCCTACACATATCAACGCTAGCTCTAGACCGGGTGCAAGACATTCTATTATTGATCTAGCAGTTCTTAAAAATATCCCCTTCAATCATGATATTAGAGTTATAGATGATCTTGAATCAGATCATCTACCTGTCATTCTTACTCTATATACTGGCTCTGCTCTAATCAAAATTCGGATCAACTCTCCACCAATTTGGAGAACTTCAAATTTCTTTTAAATAACAAACCACTCCCCATCCCTCCTTCCTCCAGCAATGATCACCTCGAAATTGCAATTAGAAGGCTTGGAGAAAATATCTGTGAAGCTCTCATAGAAGCTTCAAAACCTAAATTTAAACAACCCTCATTAAAACTCCCCTCCGAAATTAAAGCTAAAATTCGCCACAGAAATCGTATTCGGAAATTTTGGCAACGTACCAGAGATCCTGCAGTGAAATCTGAGTTCCGAACACTCAGTCGTGAGGTTACAAAAGAAATTAGACACTTTTTTCCAATCTCGTTGGGAATCTCACATAGCGGCACTTACGCCGGAGACAGGCACTCTTTGGAGGAAAATCTCCCTATTCAAAAAACCACCTCAAAACATCCCCCCCTAAAGGGCGCACTTGGCAGTGTAGCAAATCTCCCTCTGGAGAAGGCGGAAGTGATTGCTGACAGCCTTCAAAAGCAGTTCGAACCCAACACTGAAGCTGAAAACGACCGTTTTACAGCTCGTACACAAAGGAAAATTAACAGATTCCTGGACGCTCCTACCTGTCTCGACCTGGAAAAAACAACACCAGGGGAAGTACAGTATATTAAAAAGCTTAAGATGAATAAATCTCCTGGATTGGATTTAATTACAAATCGCATCCTTAAAAATCTCCCCCTCAAATTTGTTCTTTTTATTGTCATGCTGTTCAATCTATTGATGGAGAACTGTCATTTCCCTAAGAATTGGAAGACTGCCGTGGTGGTCCCCATACTTAAACCCAATTATGATGATACTCAACCTCAAAATTACAGTCCAATCTCGCTACTCAGTAGCTTGAGCAAAGCGTACGAATTTGTTCTTTTGAATCGCCTTAATCAGCACTGCATAGCCAGGAATATTATTATTCCTGAACAGCATGGCTTTGTCACACAGTGCTCCACAGTAACCCAGTTACTAAGAGTTACTGAGCTGATTCATCACGGCTTTCAAAATAACCAGGCAACGGGTATGCTTTTGTGGACATAGCCAAAGCCTTTGACAAAATTTGGCATGATGGCTTGCTATCCAAGATGATGCGACTTGGGTTTTCGGACCAACTCATCAAAATTATACACTCCTACCTAAACTCCCGTGAATTTAGGGTAAGAGTTGAAAACAGTCTCTCCATCCCACGTCCAATTCTCAGCGGGGTACCACAAGGATCTTTATTAGGGCCCAAGCTCTTTAATCTATACATCAACGACATTCCCAAGGCTGTCGGGGTTCACTCAACGATGTACGCGGACGACACTGCCATTTTTATCCAAAACATTTATAACTGCAATATCATTGAGCGGCTACAAAATTATGTCATTCGACTCGAAACCTGGCTTAACGACTGAAAAATAAAGGTTAATGCATCTAAAAGTGCATGCCTCCTCTTTACGAGACAACGGTGCATCGGAAACCTCCCGCATGTCAACATTTTTAATCAGCCTGTCCCCGGGGTTACTGAATATAAGTACCTAGGGTTAATACTTGACACTAAATTAGACTTTGCTAAACACATCCGTTCCGCCCACCAAAAGGCGGCTGGAAGGAGATGCACTAAATCGCTTGATTTCTCCCAAGAGCAAGCTCGCATTAAGGCAAAAGGTTCTATTATACAAAGCCATTCTTCACCCCCTCATGCTGTATGCTTCTCCCATCTGGGCGGCAGTTACTCACCTGAAAATATTGCACACTTTTCAAAACTTTCAACTGCGTAGAGCAGCAAACGCACCTTAGTTTGTCAGAAACGAAGTCTTGCATAAAGATCTTAATGTTCCGCCGCTTCTTGATTTCATCAAAAAACAATCAGAAAATTTCTTCGACCGGTTACCACAGATTTCGAATGAATCTATCCGGGAAATCCCGGCTTACGACAATTCTATTCCTAGCTCTTCTAAGACACCTAGAGCAGTTCTTGATCACTCGTATCAACACTTCCCAACCCTGAAAAGGATGAGAATGTCTTGATACGAATTAAAAAATTATGAGCTTTATTGTTATAGTAGTTATTTTCTTTTGCAAGACTTCACTCACTCTAATTATCCCCCCCCGCGCCATGTAAGTTTTTGATCGCGTTTAGTATGGCAACTTCACCCCTCATGATCTTATTTTAAACTCCTCTACCTGTTCTTACTTTCTTCCAAGTGGTTACATAAAACTTCCTTTCAATAACCGCACGCAATTATCTTAAAGGTATTGTGTAACGGACTTAAAAATATTATTCTCTTAATCCTTGTTATTAAAGAAATCCTTTTCTCTCCTCGTTCCGTCGAGATGCGGCAGACGGTTGAAAGACGGGCTTTGCTGTCATGGAGATGTGACGTCATTTTCTCTTCGTTTTCCTATGAAAGCGAAACAGAAACTAAATCAACTGGGAGAGTGGTTTCCCACCCCACCCCTCCACCAGCGTTGTTGCCCTGCATTTAATGTGGACTGTTTTCTAATTTTTATGTACTTCAACAAATTGTTCTCTGTTAAATTTATTCTGATGAGTGGATAATAGAGTTTTCTCTAAGGTTCCACGTAAATGTATAACCGTTACCGTTACCTAAGAGTGATTTGGAGGAAGATAGGGGGCGCAGACAACATGAGACAGCATGCAAAAAAATTATAAATAAAATAAAAAATAAAAAACGTTAGCTTCTTGTTCTTTGGTTAATGAGAAATTTTCGAGCTTAGCAGTACATGATAATCAAAACATTAAGAAATATAAAACGCGTATTATTTGGAATACTGGATTTGTAGGGAATTACTATGATGTATCGAAGTGGAGGAATTATGAATCGAAATGTAATTATTTAAAATATGACGAAAAATTTGATAACAGGTTTCATAGTGATTCGGATCATTTAAAATTGAGATTTAGAAAATGTAGGGATAAAAGATGCAAACCCTGCCCCATGATGCAACATGAACAGAATAATGAAGAATCAGAATTTAAGTTCTGTAAAACATTCAACTGCATTTATATGTTGACATGCGGTGTCTGCGGCTTTAAATATGTAGATCAAACATCAGGAACTATGAACCTGTGAATTAACCAACATAGATCCGACATTGGAAAAAATACATTAACCAAAAATTTAGGTAGGATAGGGATACAATATTTTAATAAACATGGTTTTGAAGGTGCTATGTTAAATATTATTAAGATTGTTCCAAATAAGGTAAAAAAGACTATGGTATGAAAATGTTTACATCGGTGTTTATAATGCTATGTATCCTTACGGATTGAATGTAATATGGAACAAAAAAATTTAATCCAGACTTTGAAACAAAATGATAAGGAGTCTATATATAATGGTAGAAATAATAGTAATAAGACTAAAAAGAGTTGGAAAAGGTGGACGCAAAAAGCGAGAAAATAGAGGAATAGATACAAAATTAAAAAAGAATTAAATAAATTATTACAAGACTTTGAGAATAATTTTAGTGATGGACAAATAAAAAGTATTTCTTATTTGGACTTAATAAAAAGGAAATAATAATAGTTTTAAATTTATTAAAAAGTATTATATTAAAAGATAATCACGGATCACATTTGGTCATGGATCCATGCAAATATATTACTAATAGATTGAAAATTGTTAGACATTTAAATGGTCGGATCCAAATTTTTATGATCTCCTTGTGTTGTTTTTCCAATCCCGTTCCATGATCTCAATGAAAGTAAGCACACCGATTCGAACCCGATCTTTTTGAGTTTCGTGATTTGTGGTTGGCAGCAACTGCCATGCAAATCGAGCGAGTATTTAAACTCGGCTCATGTTAGTTTTTCGAAAAGAGAAGGAGAAACATAAATATAAGAAGTGTGTGAGTGGTTTAACTCTTAGAGGGAGAGATCGGCTGGTTGGCAATGCAACTGCAGGTTGCATCACCATTTTAGATTAGAAATTCATTTTACAATATTAGAAGACGGTTCGAATCGGATGTCTCTGGTAATGTTGCTTTTTGAACTTATTGTTTTTTTTATCGCTCCAGTAACGAGCAAAGTGACTTTATGATTGATTATTAAAGGCCAATTTTAAGAAACTGTTTTTCGTCTTCATGCCTCCTCGACACATAAATTTCACTGCTAGCTTTGCAAAATTTAAATTAGTTTACCAATAAGTGTAACAAAAATAAAGGCAGACTCTAAGGATGCTGAAAATAAAGGCAGACTCTAAGGATGCTTATAATATAGAATATTGCACTTTGCTATACATGAACAAATCATATAATGGGATACAATTTTCTGAAATATTTTGGAAACACATGGATTTATTCCCGGTGAGAAATGTGTTAATAAAACGAGCGTTCAGGTATAATAAAAAAATAAGTAGATCAGTTTTTAACTATAATAGTATTAAGGAATTGGTAAATCAAAAAGAATGTAGATGCAATGATTACAGGAATTACGTGGACGAATATCATGGGCACGTAGTAATAGGCAACTTAGAAATAGTTCAAGATCAGAAATTAAGAGAAATTATGAGCAAAGGCACTGGTTATCGATTAACTATTTCAAACAGCAATTTAAATGTGAGAAAACAGCTATCAGAAGATATAATAAATTTATTCTAAATGTTGCAATTAAATATAATTTACCTACTCAGGCCTCTTTAAGGAATATGGTTTTCATGCCCTCAGGGACTTAATGAATTTTAATTTTAGAACAAAAAATGATGATTGTTATAGAAAAATTAAAAGACCAATAGAAAACTAGCAAAAACACTTTGTGATTGTCTATGTAGATAAAGTCCCAGGAAATTATGCAATTATGTGTAAATATTACTATAGTAAATTAATAAATGATCATATATATATACAAAATAATAATGCATATGAAGTAAATTTAGTATGAAAGAAATTAACAACAGATTATTGGCATTCTGTAAACAATTAAATATTTCTAGCAATAAAATTAAATGTCCCTATATATTTTTGACTCCTAAATTTCATAAAAATACAGTCAAATTCCGCAGTGTAACAAATGGGTTCAATACTTATATATCCAAATCGGGAAGAATTTTACAGACCATATTACAAGATACAATAGACAAATTTAAAGATACTTCTATTATAAAAAACAGCCATGATGTAATAAAGAAAGTTGATCAACAAGAGGTATTTTCTGTCCATGGGTTCGATTTCGAAGATTTATTTAATTCCATCAAAGTAGAAGATATAATTCGGGTACTTTCAGATGCATATGAGAAATATGGTTTGAATAATTACATTAGTTTTGAAAAGTTCAATACACTAATTCGTTTTGTAATACAGGAGAACTTCATTATTTTTGATAACAAACTTTACAAACAATTCAAAGGATTGCCTCAGGGTGGCCCAGCCAGTAATAGTCTCGCTAACCTGTACTTACACCACTATGAATCAAATCGAAGAAATGAATAATCTTGCCTCTTATTAAGATACATAGATGATTTAATTGTTATAGGTCGCGACAGGGAATTTAAATCTAGCATTAATTTTTATCCGGAATACCTAAAATTAATACAGACAAATTTTAACTCGAACAAAGTTGAATTTTTAGATTTAGATTTAAATATTATTGACAACAAATTATATAGCAATATCTATGATAAAAGGGAAGCATTTAACTTCAATGTCATAAAGATACCGAACTTCAATAGTTGTCTACATATATCAATATTTAGAAATATAATTTTAAATTTTTGATGAGAAATAATAATTTAACAACACACAATATTGATAAATTCAAGAATATCCTGAAATTTATATTTGTTTGCATACAGAATGATTATCCCATCAACTTCTTGAGAAAATATATAGATCAAAAAAATATTTTTAAACTCATAAATGCACAAATCCACCACACAACATTAGGTCCCCAAAGTCAGCTTGTTAGTGGTCCAGCTGTGAAGAATATGTGCACATTCCACACACAGGATACATTATAATACACACATAAACCAATATTTACAGCACTACACTTTAAAATTATTTATGACCAATCAAACGTTTATGACCAATCAAACAAGTTTTTTGCATGCAATCTGATTTGCATCTAATACCATATAGTTAAACTCTAATGTTAGATTATGAATCATTTGGATTGACTTGGAATTAGTTGGAGTTATGAGCAAAATATAGGAGTGGTAATTGTTGTATTAAATATGAGAAATCGTTCAATAATTGTGGATTGAATTATTGATAGGATGCTCTTTGGTGAGTTTTTAATGATTTACGCTATTCATTTGTGAATATACTGGGTTTTTTTAATTTGAACATTCGGATTTTAGATATTTTTTCTACCTATACAAATATTTTAAAGATAGGTGCATCATCTTTGGTGTTCGATGGTTCACTTATATTATGCACTAATTTGTTTTAGAATTTTAATATTTTAATGTTATAATATCTTTCAGAATGCGATGGCGAATAGTTTAATTTTTCAAGTTTAATGGTTTAATTTTAACTTTTTAATTTTTAAATTTTTGAGAATTGGATATTTTCCGATTAACTTACCAAGTTGCAATAGGTGGAAGATTTGGCGCCATCAAACTAGTTTAACCCCACTTATCGGTCCTAAGTCCGAGGTTGCACTTGGATATTTTATAAATTTTTATTTTATAATTTTTAATTTTGTTTGAAAACGATGGAATTTTATCTTCTATATTCATCATTGATATTTTGAAATAGGATTCAGTATTATAGATTCATATAATTTCAACTTTTAATTGATAATTAAGTTGTGATTGATTCTTATATATTTAAATATATTATATATATTTAAATATATATATATATATATATATATATATATATATATATATATATATATATATATATATATATATATATATATATATATATAAATGATACACTGAGTATGAAATGGGATTACATATAATTTCAATGATTTAGACTCTTATAGTTTGTGTAAAAAAAATGCAAGGACATATCCCAGTTACTGAATATAGCGCATGGGTAGGTGACACTTGATCACAAATTGTTCACTCCTAGGAGAGCGCACACCCTTGACGCGAATTATTTTAGTTAGCGATAATTGCGCCATCTTGATAACCCTACTTTTAAACACTACATATGGCAATCCTAACTATTTCTAGCATTTTCGTATTTTGTGGGCGCGCATTTCGAATTTCATTTTGTTGTTGGGCTCCGGGCTGGCTGCGTGTGTGAGGGAATATACATACTTTAGAATTTTTTACTTTGTTGAATGCGAAAGGTAAGAAAGAATTGATTGAATGGTGTATGAAGGAAGGATTGATTGCTTCGAGTTATGAATGTCATAAATGTAATGATTGGCATGATGTAACATGGTCGGCAATAAAACGCTTTCGAAATCGTACCAGCCACGCCGAATGTATGTTCGACCATTACCTCGCAGAATAAAATATGGTGGCGCTCACACGATCATTCGCTTAGCGATGAGACCTTTAAGGTTTTTTAAAATCTGTTGTTACGCTGTACCTCCACTTGAAAAAAGATCAGCAGTTAGAAAGTAAGTGCTGTTTTTATAATTTTTTATCTTAAATGTTTAATTTCTGTATTGTTTACATATATTTTCATTACGCATCCACCTTATCCCGCTATATTCCATTGCCGCCATTGTCGGTTTCGCTTTGTTATCTTATTCCGGCTTGGCGCTTTTTCAGTTTGTCGCCAAGGATGTGGGCTCTCCTAGATTTTACCCACAATTTAATATTATTAGTGAGTATAAATTATATTAAAAATTATATATACAATATAAAATTTTTTAACAAAAATACAATACTTTTTTAAAATTGTCTTTACATGAAGTACCTATAACACACTCATATGTTGATCTACTTTAAATATTATTTTAAATTGTATTCTTTTTTAGTGTTGTGTGTGTGTATGGAATGGGGTTCCCCAAAAATATATACCTTATAGTTCTAAGGGCTCCGTGAATTTAAAAAGTTTGAATATCACTGTGATACATAAACTGGTTCGCTAACTGGTGTTATCCTAGCCTGTACACAACACCACCTAAGAACCCGTTTCATGTTATAATTAGCACTTGTAGAATTTCACATAATTGACTTTTGTAAACTCAAAATTCAAAACCCAACTCAGCTGCGGCTCTTAAAAGCAATAAAAGATACAAAAAATATATTTTAATATAAAATAAAAATTAATGTTCTAACTAAACATATAGAATTATTCCTCCAAATGTAGCTTCTTATAACCAGGAGTACATTACAGAAACCTTTCATGAAATGCAGTTTCTAGTTCACAAAACAAAGTTGGAAAGGGAAAAAATGCAACTGACTAAATTTGAGGCATTAGATAATAAGTATTTATGAAAGGTTGTAGAATTCCCTTGAAATGTGGCCTGATTTAAAAATACTAAATTATATTATATTTTAATTGCGTGACTTTTTACAAACAATTTTGTTTCATATTTGTTACTTCACTAAAGAATTAGAAATTTGCGGTGCTTTTATCTTAATTTTTAAACTTATTTGTTTGCATTGGAATTGATGTTTGGGTTATGGAAGTCTAGAAATTTGATCTCAAACAGTTGGCTTTCTATCGAGCCAAGTGGTCATGGTCACGGACTCGTGTCATGAGTTCGAGCCCTAGTACCACTAAAGCTCAGCCAATAAAGAGGGGGCCGAAGCACAATGAATCTGTCGAAGCTCAATGTGTCTTCCCGGTGGTGTGAAAGTTAGGAGAAGGAAATGCCAGCTCAGATGTCGTCTTCGTCTCTTGACCGAGGTTCAAATTACGAGGTCGGCAGGCAGCTAGCCCTCGAGCTGCTTTTCAGTGTGACGTTGATATAACTCTCAATCAATCGAGTCACGGTTTCGATTCTCATTTCATTGAAGATCCTTCATATCAAATATTAAAGTTTGCTGCATTTTTTTATAATGGAATTGATACACAAATTTTTTACGTAGTGTAATATGCAAGTTAGGAAAATTAAATAACAGGTGTTATCCTTGTGTTACTGAACTGCAGTTCAAAATTGTGAGAACTAAGATCTATCCAAATTAAAATTCATATGTAAATAATGAAAAAATAAAATAGTAATCTAATGCCAAAGCCACTTTTAAGGCTAGGGCGCAAATAATTGGAAGGTGAAGAAAAAGAGAAAAGAATTAAAATTATACTGCAAACTACCACCGCCAAGTGAATCGTGAGAGAAAGATTTCTGACCTCAAGAGAGTAGACTGAAATGAGATCTATGGGGGAGGAAATATCATCTATTTTTTGCTGGTATAAAACAAAAGTTTAAAAAGAATCTTTGTATTACTGGAGATTACTTATTATCTTTAGATTCTTTTTATTACCTGTTTACACACTTTACAATATTTATTTTCTATAACATAATAAATTATATATATAATTTATTTAATTTGCATATAATATTTAAATATTTATACCGGGTGGGCAAAAAGTCCGTAAAAACTTTAAAAATTCATAAAATCCGGAGAAATGAACGAAAAAAAACTGTTCGCGGGATCAGCATTAGTATGTCACGGATTTTTTTAAGCTAGAAAAAAAAATAATTCGAAAATCATCCGGTAGGTGGCTGATGTACGCAAATCAAAAAGAAACAATGCATAAATAATGAACAGAAAACTTTCACAACTTTATTACACCAGAATATGTTCCACATGACCACCACACAGGAGAAGACATTTTAGACGAGTGACAAATCCAGCAACGGCAGAGTGCAACATGTCCGGATGTATGGAGGATACTTCTCTGTGGATCGCATCTTTCAGTTCCGACAGACTTGATGGACCGGATAGATACACTCGAGATTTCAAATATCCCCACAACCAGAAGACTGCCGGTGTTAAATCTGAGACCGAGGAGGCCATGGGTACCTGCAGTGCCTGCTAACGATTCTGTCATCCCCGAACGTCTGTATCAAGAATGCCTTAACCGGGTTAGCAGTGTGACTGGTTGCTCCATCTTGCATGAACGTGACATTCGAAATCTGACCTCGTTGAATTAAACATGGCACGACAGTCTCCGCAGAAGCGTTAGATAACGCTGAACATTTACCGTTTCCGTTATCCATCCATTTACTGCGCACTGCGTTTCAAAGAAGAAGGGTCCTATGATAAATGAACCCGTGAAACCACACCATGCTGTCACTTTTGGGGAATGCAATGGCTTCTGTGTATACTCGTGGATTAGAGGTCGCCCAAATGCGACAGTTATGGTTATTAACGTCATGCCATGAAGGGAGAAAATGAGCTTCATCTGTCCACAAGATGTTAAAAACCCAGGTGGGATCCTGATCCATTTTAGAAGGCCCACTTCGCAAATGCTTCCCTCTGTGCGGTGTCTGCTGGCAAAAGTTCATTGCACGATTGCAATTTGTATGGGTACAGCTGGAGGATTTGACGAAGAATATTGTGGACAGATGATGGTGGTAAGCCCAATCGTCTGGCAGCTTCACGAGCACTGCTGGTCCCTGAAGCTGCTTCGGACTTAATCGCTTCCATTTCGACAGCAATGCAGGGTGCACGTGCTTCTTTCAAGCATGGTCGTCCGTCTCGTGCTCGATCCTCCAACTTTCCAGTTTCCTCAAAACGTTTAACAAGCTTTAAGAGACCTGCAGGTGTTAAAGGGCCTTTTCCACTCTTCACATTTTCTGAACTCGAAATTTACGCAAGGCAATGGTCGCTGATTCCTCGTTCATGTAAAAAATAACTTCACCAACAAAGCTTTATCCGGTGCATTGAGCATTCTTGTTCACATTCACTGTTTGCAATGGTGGAATGAATGTGGATTCATTGACAGCAAAGGTTTTTATAGCCGTCTAATTTGCATATTTCCATCACAGACGCTTGTAACAGCGCCACCTACCGGATGATTTTCGAATTATTTTTCTAGCTTAAAAAAATCCCGTGACATACTAATGCTGATCCCTGGGCAAACAGTTTTTTTTTCATTCATTTCTCCGTATTTTATGAATTTTTTTAAAGTTTTTACGGACTTTTGCCCGCAGTATATTCTATAATATATTCATTTTAAAGAACTAAATTAAGTTAATTATTTTTAACAATTAGAGATCATGTTTTTTTATTTATTATAAAACAGAGATTATTCGGACGTTTTATATTACTATTTGATCTGGTGAATGTGTTAAGATTTATAAATAATATTCATGGATTTCGCTTCAGACTGACCACCTGATCGGGACATCTGCTCATGCACCTCAGCGCCTTATGGTCACGAATACTGAAATACGCACGGTAGGTCTTTGGCCCCCATGGGCTGTTGCGCCACTGAGTTTTGTTTTTAATATTCATGAAATTAGAAAATGGACCTTAGTCATCGTTCTCCGTGAAATATATAACATCCTTTAATTTAAAGGTGTCATTTTTTTATATAAAATATGAAAAAAGAAAATTCATATACCTAAAATTTCCTTTCTACGACAGTATTTATACCAAAAATGCAAGATTGAATTATGTATCATTAATACTAATTTAAAAGCAAGTTAAAAATAAGGTCTCTCTCTCTACATATATTGTGTATACATTTTGGAGGAAGAATCTGCATTTTGCCTACATTATTTTCTGAAGCATGAAATATTAATGAATTTAATCAGGCTTAATTTAAGTATTGATTTAATTTCGTAAATACAATACATCGAAAAACATTCTATTTATTATTTGATTTATAATTGCTATACTAAAAACAATACAAATTTCTAATCATTTGTTCAGTGGAATAATTATTGGAATATTTGATGAAATTCATATGAAATTAAAGAAATTTAATATAATTTGTGCTATATTCAAATCAGTCAATTTATTTCATTTAAAGTCTCCTTTTTATATAAAGTTTGGTTTTTTTTTAATGTTTTAAAATCAGTCCTTTTCATTCACACACAATTCTCTACTATTAGTTCCCTCTCCCTATATATTTATATAATTATATTTTGTTCAAATTTTCAATTAATAAAATATTTTTTATTCATCCATTCAAATTAGGAATTGACTATATATATATATATATATATATATATATATATATATTACTTGTTTTTCTACTTTCTTTTATGCATTAAAAGACTGCTGTTCATGACAAATTTCCGCAGTACAGACATGTGTGTAAGAATCTACATTCTGAGGGAAAATTCTACATAGTATTTAGAGTTTTCGCGTCTATTTTACTTCGTATAAGGTATTTCTATATCTTTTTTAAAGGTCACAGTCTAGAAGATAAATCATGCGTTAAAACCTGATTTTACCAAGAATCTATAAAGGGATCTCAAGTTTCTCGAATGATATTGAGAGATGTTAATAAATACAAATGAAACGTTCCAGCTGAGGTGGGACTGCATATAAATTTGAAGTCTGCTGCGAAAAAAATGCATGTCATTAAATTTCAATGTTAAATTAATTTGTAAAAAAGACTGTAATTTTCCTTTTTTGTTTTTTTAATAAAACTATTTGATTGCTATATTATTTAAAATGTCGTTTTTAGGTTTAAGAAATGTTGAATAATTTTTAGCAATGTATTGAATATGGGACAATTTTCTTCCAAAAGTCATTTAGTAGCTAATCAATCAAACATGTATATTTTCCTTTTTTGCGTGTGTGTGCAACGCTTTTATTAAATTCTATTACTAAAAAGCTTTAACTTTATTTGAACACATTAGTTATTTCAAATGTTTTAATATATCAGAGCATATTTTAATATTAAACCGCGTCAAACAACATAAAAATAATGCATGCATTTTATATTCTTAATTTTTCAATATTTTGATTGATTTTAAGGCATTGTAAATTTTTTGAAAAATATGTAAGTGATCAAATAAATAGCTTTTATTCTGTTTTTTAATTGGCTATATTGTGCAAATTATATGTGCTGACCATTACTTGAATAATTTTATTTTAGATTAGTTTTTTCAAGAATTTTGACTTTCTATGACCCTTTAAAATTATTGTATTTTCACATAAGGATAAGAGTATTAAGGGTAAATGGGTACATTTGATTTTTTTTTTGCTGATAGTGAAATTTAAAAGGTTGTGGCGTTTTCTAAGTAACACATAGTTACATAAAAAAAGAAATACAAACTTCGTAAATTTTTTTAACTGGAGTAAAAATTATAGAATTTAATTGTACTAAACATAGAAAAAAATTCGGATTTCATTTGTTGTACGCAGAGGACTTATTTAAACAAGTGAAACAAATTCAGTTGATCAGTTCAAATACTAGCCGTTATTCGCCTGCAAAGGAGGTGAATAACGGCTAGTATTTTTATACTAGCTGCATAGCCCGGTGTTGCACGGGCTATCTCTACTTTTATAAATGTTCCCTTTCCTTCACAAAATCAGCACTTCTAATACTCATTTTCAAAATTACTTCCACCCCCCCTCCACCGCTTAGCCCGGCGTTACTCGGGCTTTCTCTTGACACCAGCATTTCTGTGTGTGCGTTTGTACGCGCACAATGTGAGTGATTTCTAAAATTATGTCAACAAATTTCCCTTTTACGAAATTTGTTCCATTCCACTTATTTTTGATTTAAGACAGGTTTCTTTCCCCCTCTCTATACCCCGAAAACGTTTTTTTTTTTTATTGTAAAATTATTGTTCTATCTTCCCCTCCTTCTCACAGACAAGATATAGCTTCAAATTTCGATGTATGACTTATAAAAAAAGTATTGCGTTAGAATTTAAAAAAATTATTAATGTGAAGCAATAAATAGAAAACGATTCTGATGCTAAGAGTAAAACAAAAAACGTTCATCATTTTTTAATAGTTAGTTTCTAAGAATCTAAAATAATAAAATAGATTTCAGATTTTCATGAATCAATCAATCGTTACATATAATTAGCTTAAAAATGTCTCTAAAATGTATTTTGATCCAAAATAATAGACGATGTACTTTGTAATTAACAAAGAATTCATTTCGAAATGAAACAATAGAAATAATCCTTTTAAAAAACATTTATTTAACACACTGGGATGAATGGTTAAATCATTAGATGAAATTTATTCACCTCAGAGCTAAATACAGTTTATTTACTGTACACAGGTACATATATGCAGGTCCAGGATAAATATATACAATGCAGGAACATGATATATATATATATATAATATATATAATATATATATATAAATGCAGGAACATGTGGGAAGGATTTCCCGCGCGATGCGTACACTAGCAGTTCCACCGTCTTAATTGTTTTTCTCCCGGTTTTTTTACGCCAGGGGGAAAACTAAACTGGTACTCTGTCTGGTGGCACCATCTGGCGGTCATTACAATAAATAATAAATATTACCATTTGTTACATCCTCCCCCTCTGGTTCCGAGGGCGTCCCGACGAGGAACCAGGAGTCTGTGGGACCTTTGGTGGACGGCCACGTTTACGAAGGTGAATAAGGGGTTTTACTCTGTCATTATTACAAGGAGTTAAAACAGAGGTGTGGTAAACACCAAGAGATTTCCCGGATTATCAAGACTAGCAATCTCGTAAGATGATGGTGACCTTTGTCTTAAAATCACGTATGGCCCGTCTCTGCGTGGCATTAGTTTTGCACTTCTTCCTTGCGCAGCGTTGGTCAGCGGATGTGATGCTACAAAGACATGTCCTCCAGGTTGATATGTTGGAGCAGCTTTTCTCTTTTTATCAGCGTAAAACTTCCTACTATCATGTTGCTCCTCAACCACCTCTCTAATCTGAGTGGAAAACTTAGCAAATTTCTTGAGATAGGGAGTTATCTCTGGCCCAAAATTATCGTTCTGGATGACGACTCGGATATCATTAACAACTTCACTTGGAGTGCGTAACTCTCTGCCAAAATTCAGAAAGGCTGCCGTCTGTCCTGTCGTTCCGCATTTAGCTGTGTTGAGAGCAAAGCGGATGAAGGGTAGTTTCTCTGACCAACAGTCTTGCTTGTCTTGGACGAGAATTGCCAGTCATGGTTTCAGATCCCTATTCTTTCGTTCAACTGGGTTAGCTTGTGGATGGTATACAGGGATCAGGGATTGATGGATGTTTAATAGGTAGCATATTTGTTGCATCACTGCTGACACAAACTGGGTTCCATTGTCACTGATAAGGCGGCGAGGAATGCCATACCTCAGTAGGACCTCTTCAATCAAGGTAATGGCACATTCTTTAGCTGTGGCATTGGGTAGTGCAAACAGTTCGACCCACTTGGTGGTACAATCCTCAATGATGATGATCCATCTTTACTCTCAGGTAGGGGCCCGAAGAGATCAATGGCCAAGGTTTCAAAACGTTGGGCTGGCACAGGTGTCTGTAATAGCCCGGAAGGCTTCTGTTTTGAAGCTTTGTATTTAATGCAGTCAGGACAGTTCTTTACATAATCAGTTATGTATTTCCTCATTCCAGTCCAATAATAGTTCTTTGCTATTCGAGTATGGGTGCCTTCGGCGCCATAATGACCAGCCATTGGGGCATCATGATGGTTTTTGAGGTTCAATGTTCTTTCACGGCTAGGTACCACTAACTGGGCCTCTTCACTCTCAGAGTCAGGAGCATATCTGAATAGGACACCCTGATTCATTAAATAACCTCGTTCGACCCAATTGACATAATTAACATTCTTGTCAAGATCTTCGAGGCAAGAAATAATTTTGACCAGTTCTTTATCCTTCATTTGTGTGTGTGTGTGTGTGTGTTCATCATGTATCTCTTTGGGAGACCTGGATGGGACATCAATGGCTACAGTGCAGACCTCACACAGTTCATTTTCTTCATGACATGCAGGTTGAGATAGCATATCTGCAACCACATTACTCTTTCCGGGGATGTACTCCATGTTGAGGTTGAAAGATTGTAATTGCAGAGCCCAACGGGCTAGTCTTCCAGTGGGAGATTTCAGTTTCATGAGCCACCTTAAGGGTTGGTGGTCAGATGCTACAGTGATGCTTGCCCCATCAATGTAGCCCCTAAACTTGTTGAGTGCCCAAACCACAGCTAGAGCTCCTCGTTCAGTGGTCGAGTAGTTTCTTTCAGCTGGGTTTAACAACCTGCTAGCAAATTCAACTGGATGTTCTTCTTTGTCCTCTCCTTGTAGGAGGACTGCTCCTAGAGCATAGTTACTGGCATCAGTTCATATCAGGAAAGGTTTAGAGAAGTCTGCTTGCTTCAAAATTGGTGGAGACACCAAACATTGCTTCAAGGTTTGAAATGCTTTCTCCTCTTCCTCTGACCATTTCAGGAAGCCTTTTTTAGTTAGGTTGCTCAAAGGTCGGTCAATCTCAGAAAAATTGACTATAAATTTTTGGTACCATGAGCAGGTTTGCAGGAAGGACTGCAGTTGTTTCACATTTTTAGGAGGTGGAATCCCTAAAATAGCTGAAGTCTTCTCGTGATCGACTTCTATTCCTTGGGGTGTAATCCATAGGCCCAGGTATTTAACACGTGAGCAGGAAAATTGGCACTTTTTCCTGTTTGCTCGGAACTTGAAGTCCATCAAGCGCTTAAACACGGCCTCCAAGTCTGTTAGATTCTGTTCGAATGTAGGGACATAATTATAATATCATCTAGGTATGCAAGTACAGGTAACCCTCTTCGGAAAATATCCATCAGTCTCTGAAAGGTTGCGGGTGCATTCTTAAGTCCGAAGGGCATCCTTTTGAACCGGTAGGTTCCAAATGGACAAACAAAAGCGGTTTTGTCCCTATCAGCAGGATTAACATTCACTTGGTGGTAACCAGACTTTAAGTCAAATGTGGAGATGTATGCAGTATGTTTTGCCTCCTGCAGTAAATCATCCATTCGTGGAAGTGGGTAAATATCAGGGACCGTGACTTAATTCAATTTCCGGTAGTCGATACACTGGCGAAACTGGTTGTTTAGCTTTGGAATCAGTACAACAGGGGCTCCGTAAGGAGATTCACATTCTTCAATTATATCTTTTTCGAGAAGGTCCTCAATTTTCTTTCTCAATATTTCCTTCTTTACAGGAATGTATGGGGGTATCTTCTGTATGGGGGTACAGAGATAGGAGGACTATTTCCCGTGGTGCTCCAAGATATTTGTTGCTTCTCCTCCTGGTTCGAAGACATTTTGGAAGGATTCCAACAGGAGGTTAAGTTTCTCCTTCTGGGCACACACACACACAGAGATCAAACTTTCACCTTCCCCTTCTCTTAATTGGCAGGTGTTGCCGGACATCTTTTCAAGTATGGACGGAATGTCCAATTCTTCACCAAATGGATACTTGTGGGTAGGATTGTCCCAGAAGTACCAACAAGTATTCTTCACATCTAGAACCAAACCAGCAGAACTAAGGAAATCTGTTCCTAGAAGTGTTCTATTTCCCTTTGCTTTTGGGAGAATTATGAATTTGGCCAAGACTGATCTCCCCTCAATTTCTACCATTACTTGGGTCGTGAGGGCCTCACCTGTGGTCTGTTGACCATCTGCTAAGCTCATTGCTAATGTGGTTTCCTGGAAAAGGAGTCCCTTATCCTTAAATATCTCGAACATCCTTTCCCCAGCAATTGAATGTGAAGATCCTGTGTCTGCACATACACGTTCCTTTATTCCACAGAAAGTTATGTCGATTAGGGTCAATCGAGGGCTTCTGGTCTGAGCTGTGTAAGCATTGATGTGATTGGTTTCTACGTCTGTTCTTTGTAAGGCGTTGGGGTTGCAGGTGGGGCACCTAGATTTTATCACTCCTTGTTTCCCACAGCCATAGCATCTGAGAGGGGATCTCTCATTTGGTACCTGATGGGAATATTCTCTTTGGGAGGGCGTTCAGGTTTCCTGAATGATACCTGTCTTCCATCATTTACGGTTTCACTTGCCTTCACGTCTCTCCTACGTCCACTGGGTAGGAACGTCGGATGTTGTCAAAAGCTTCCAGCTTATCTGCTAACATTTCTGGGGAGATAAGTTCTTCCCAGATATCCAGGTAATGTTCCTTACACTCTGAGTACATCTCTTTTTCATTTGATCGGCAATCATCAAATTCTTCAATCCATTAAATGAATCAATTTTAAGCTCATTGAGCCAACCTTCAAAATATGCTCGGATTTCAAAATAATAATCCTTCCACGTCCCATTTGGGCTTTTCCTGTGAAGGGAAAACAGCTCCCGGAATTTTTCTGCGGTTAATTTGAACCGTTGCAGAAGCATTCCTCGAATGTGGGAGTAATCCCTACATTTCTCCTCAGGCTCACGGGCAATGAGGGAGGCAACATCACTAAGTAGGGCACCAATGAGATAGGGTACCCACAAATCTTCACCAAGATCCAAAAGCTTAATTTGCCGTTCGAATAAGGTGAGGAACAGGTCCATGTTATCAAATAAAAATTTACAGTCACTCACTCACTAACTCAGGATTGAATGTTGGTAGCAACTTTTTTAATTCAATTTTTGTTTGGGGTAGGGTTTGTGGGCCTACGACTCTTTGAGTCTCATTTTGCAGTCGTGTTTTCTGCAGCTCAAATTCACGCAGTGTTTCCTCTTTTTGTTTGTTTTCCTCGTCTATCCTATTTGATACGATTCCCTCAAAGATACATTTCACAAATTCAGGGTCTTCCTTATAAGCATCATTTGTTAAAATTTTTTGTCCTTAATTCAATTATTTTTAGCTCTTCCCATTCGACTCACATTCACCTAACTCAATAGCAAGCTTAATGAGATCAGCTTTTTTCCCTTTTCCCAGAAATGACATCATGACTGAGAAAGTTAAGAGTTGCAAATAAATAAAATAAATAAGTAAAGTCCAGGCCTTATTGTCCACCAAAGCTCTTACAGATATGGGAATACACTTCAAAATATGGCTAGCTTTAAAACCTTATAAATTATTATGCACTTCAAAAAACAATTAAAATGGGTAAATAAATTTATAACATATTCAAAATACCAACAAGGAACATTAATTCAAATAATAAAATAATATAAAGAAAATTTAGGAATCATCAGTTGTAATGATACAAAAATTCAATGCAATGAAAATATTAAACAAAACTAAAATAATCAGGCATGTAATGCTACCTAAATTCAATAGGAAATCAGTAAAATATCAAACAAAATAGTAATTATTAATGTGCAATTCACAAAATATTAAACAGGAAACGTTATCTCATAAGAAATAAATTAATGTACAGCAAAATTAAGAATTATCATTGCATAAAAATATCAAAAAAAAAAATCAATGAAATAAAATAATAAAGTAAGATTTGTGACGCGTCTTACGAATCTTTTCTTTAACAAGTCCTTTGGGTTCTTTGGGACAGAATTAATGGCAACTCTTTTCCAACCAAATCCAAGAAACGAGAAATGAAGAAGAGATGCAAATAAACGAACTTTAAATACAGGATCTTAGAGTAAAAGGGATAGCAATGTAAAGGAATGTTAGACAATTGATGTGCGTTGTGGCAGTTGATGATTATTGCAGTTAGTGTTTCAAGATTGATCAAGTTCTACGTTACGTCATCTCAAACTGTGGGGCGCGCCCCCCTGGGGGGCGCGATGACCTTACGAGGGGGACGTGAGCATATCGAAAATAAAAGATTTAAAAAATAATTAGTTAACTGGAATGAATTAAAACAAAATACTTGCAGACATAATAAAAAATGCACTTTTACTCTGATATACACTGCTGGACAATTGCTAAGGACGGATCACAAATTGCTATGTAGCATAACGTTAAGCGAGACATGAGGCCGAGTAGGATAAAATATAGTTGCCACACTGTTCAGACATTAGAATAAAGAATATTTATTGTTCTGGAAAGTACAAAAGCTGTGAAACATCTGAAAGAAAAAAAATGTTCATTTGATCTGCGTACGGAGAAATGGAACAATGCATCTAAAAGTCAGCAGGCAACTTAAAGAAAGGTATCAGTACGGGATATGTCCACCGTGGAATGTGATGCAACATTCCACACGTCGTACCATACTTTGCACAACATTATCCAGCAGCTGTTGAGGCAATTAATCCCATTCCTCTGTGAGTGCACGGATGAGGGTGTTCTTGTTTGTCGGAGGATAGTTTCGACCAGCAACTTGCCTCCCCAAAGCATCCCACATATTTTCAATGGGGTTTAGATCTGGAGAACGCGCTGGTCATACGAGACGTTGAATACCCTCGCTGTCTAGACAATCCTGAACAGCGAGTGTTCGATGATATGTTGCGTTGTCGTCCATAAAAACAAATTTATCACCCATAGCACCACGGAAAAGACGAACATGAGGAAGTAGAACTTCATCAATGTATCGTTGGCCCGTCATAGTCCCATTCGCAACCACATGTAGGCGCGTGCGGCCATTGATCATGATGCCGGCCCACATCATGATACTGCATGTCGGATATCGGTCCTTTTCCTGGATATTTTCTGGACGATAAGCAGTACCACTCTCGCGCCATATCAGTTGGCGTCTACAATCCGATGACAGACTGAACCTACTCTCATCTGAGAATAATACGCATGCCCAGTCCTTTTCAGTCCAATTGTGATGCTCACGACACCATTGCAAACGGGCCGTACGGTGCTGTCTTGTCAACGGGACACACACAACAGGTCTGCGTGCGTATAGTCCTCCTCCCCTCAAACGTCTGGCAACAGTTTTTCGGGAGATCTGCTTTCCTGAGGCAGCAAGAAACTGATTTGCCACCTGCTGAGCTGTGGTGCGCCTGTTTTTTGCTGATAGGACGATATATCTCTCTTCTGCAGGCGTCGTACTTCTAACACGACCTCCCCCGTGCCGTCTACTACACATTCCAGTAGTTTTAAATGACTTCCACAGCCGTGAAACAACGCTGTGAGCGATGTCGAACTCCCTGGAAACATCTGTTATTTTTCGCCCTTCTTCGATCTTTCCAATAATTCGGCCACGCATAAAATCATCCATGTGATGTCGGGAGGACATACCAAAAATTTTAAGTTCGTCTATTAAATCTTTCCTGTAAAACTTTGACTTGAAACAACAAATGTCCACACGCGTCAAAACCTTTAAAGCTCTTATGAACGCTATCACGTGATGAACAGACGTGGGAAAAAAAAAATGCATACTCATATTTCTTCCTACTAATATCCCGCATTTATTCTAATTTTCCACATTTTGCTTTCTTTCATTTTGTGGTTGCTATGGATGATAGTGTTATCCGTTCTTAGCAATTGTCTAGCAGTGTAATTTATAGGCGCGCGCGCGTGATATTAAGTCAGCAAAAATAAAAACTTCAATACCTAATTACCTATCTTTGACCCTATAACCAAATAAAAAAACTTTTATTTGATTTGCTGTAATCCCGTGATGAGATATTTTTTTTATTACGCTTTTTTTAATCTAACATACTACTCTTTCAGAGAAAAAACAGATCCCAGACCCAGAATCGAAAAAATTTAGGAACATAAAAAATTCATCACTGTTGTTATTTTTGAAATACTGCACATTAAAGCTGTAATCTGTTAGACCTTCTAAGTTATTGGTACAGTTAATTATGACCCCTCTCTTATGCATTCTCTGTTGCGCTTTTTTCCATGCAAAAGAGTTTTATGATATTTGGAAAACCACGGAGAGAGCACGCACACACACAAGCACTCTCTCTCTCTCTATGAAGGATTACTTGGAAAAGACATATTTTTATAAATATTCTCAACGTATAAAGCATAACGAAAAACGTTTCACGCAATTTTTTTAGCAGTAACATACATATTATCATAATGAATATACTTTTTACCCGGAAGTGGTCGCGCGGGACAAATAGATTACGAAATCGTTAATTCTGGCAAAACTGTTTATTTATTACCAAAGAAAAATTGAAAAGTCCTTGAAAGTAGGTAAATAAACTTTCTCTTAGTTAAATTATTCACTGGAATCACGATTTGTATCGTGTACAATAAAATAATTATAAAGAAAAAAGGATTGGGGTGACTCAATAACCCCGACCGTATCGAGTGCGCGCCTGCTCCCGGGTTAAAACATGTTGAAGTCTTTTCGCTTTAAATATTAAAAATAATACAATTATTCTTCATCGATATTTTATATTATTGATCATTATTTAACATCAGTGGCGCACACAAGGGGGGGTCCGCCCCCCCCAAAAAAATTTATAGTACGCAAAATTTAGTAAAGTATTTGTTATTAATGATTAATTTTATTAATTAATGCTAATTATTTATTCAAGAATTAAGTTTTTACTGTGTTTTGTTCCCGAAAGTAGACAAAATTAAAAGGGGAACCTGATACAAGATTGGTGAATTTTCGACCCCGGACCCCCTTGAAAAATTCCTGTGTGCGCTACTGTTTAACATCAATTATAAATGCTAATTCTGTGAGGCTTAAAATTACAATTCGCTTTAAACTAATTATAACTTGAGCAACGATTTTAAAAAAATCATTTTACGTTTTTGTAAACATTGTCGAGCACTTGGCTTTGCGCGCGCGCGCGCTTCCCTTACGATTCAGCTATTATATCAATAATGTTTTATTTTCTTATAAATGAACTCGTGCAAAGAGCGGGCACTTCTGCCGGTATACTTTTAATGTATCAGTGCTGCACAGAATATTTTATAACTAATTAATTAATACTAAATTAAGAACAAGTTTAATAAGTATTAATGACGTCCATGAGCTTGTCTTGGAAAGCAAAGTTTTTGTAAGGAATGCTTATGATTAGAAATTGACCCTCTGAGTTATTTTTCTATATTTAGCAGATATCTATATTTTGTCTTCTAAGCAGCCACCGCATTTTGCAATATGTTCAATTTAAAAATTAGAGAAAGGAAAATTAACATAATAATTATCCTATTATTTTATTTATTTATTGCTTAAAAGTAGTATACAAAATTTAATACTTAAGTTACTAAGTTGTATGGTTTATAATTAAGACCGCCTATTGTAGCTTTAGCGTCAAAGGGCATTATTATTGCATTCAGTACATTATTAATGTATAAGAGGGGTGCGATAAAAATTGTGATCGAAAAGGGGGGCGCCAGTATTGAAAGTTTGAGAAGCACTGCGTTACGTAGAAATATGTATTGGTGTTCGAATAGAAATTAGTCGTCAAGCTGCATCTCATTGCAGATAAAGACAAGTAGCATTACGGAATAATATAAGGTAGGATTGATTATTTAATATTAGAAACGATGATTAGACGGTTCGCTTATTGAGATTGGTCTAAATTAGATTGTCTTATTATAAATATATATATATATATATATATATATTGTGTGTTGCGTTTTACGTCATCGTAGATTCTCTCATATTAATTACTATAACTACATTTGTTAAAAGTTTAAGTTTAATATCTTAATAGAGTCATATTAAGATAATGTTTGATCCTAGTTCTTTTGCTGATCCTACACCTCTAGCTCACGCTGATACTTCGAGAGATGTACTTCCAAGGGGAGGTACATCACAATGGCGCCCAACTAGGTTTAATCTATATGAAACCCGAGATGAGAAACGCGAGAGGATTTAATGTTTGGCCAGAAGTATACTTTTCTTGGTCGGAGAACGTCACCGAATTTTTAGAGGGTATTGATAATCAAATTAAATTACTTGAAATACCCAGTGACTTATCGTGTGCTTATTTGAAAGGTCATCTCCTGGGCAGAGCCCTGGATTGGTACCAAATATTCGGATCAGCGTTAGTGCAAAATACCGCCACGGACTTCGCACAGCTGAAAGCAGCATTGTCGGAAGCATTCCCTGCCATCCAAAATAAAAAGGATTTAGAAACACGGTTTTCAAAGACAGAACCAGGAGCCGACAGATTTTGTTTACGATTTATTAAAAGTACACATGAAATTAGAACTGGGGATGTCTGAGAAAACCCTTGTAGATCATATTTTTGTTAGACTTGAGCCGCAAGTTCAGGACTATGTGGAAGTGCGTAATCCACAAAACGCGATCCAATTATTAGAAGTCTTAGCAAAGTTTGAGGAAAGATATTCGTGCAAGGCAACACTGGGTTCGAGAAATAATAATAACGTGGAAGGACGAGGTTGGAATGAGCGTAGGATGTCTAATGTTGGTAATAATCGAGGAAATTGGAAAAATTCTGAAGTGGTGCGTAGACCGAATAATGGTAGAAATTATTATAGGGGTAACTATCAGAACAGCCGTCAAGGAAACCAGTGGTTCGAGAGAAGGAATAGGTTTCCAAACGATGATCGCAGATTTAACGATAGGGGAAATCAAATTAAAAATCGAGGTCAAAATGACGATTTTAGTAGAGGGGACCAAAGAAATAGGGTTTCAACTGAAAATTTTAGTCGAGGCAGCAGAAAACAAATGGGACGATTAAATGTTTTGAAAGTGAGTGATATTAAAGGTGATCAGACGCATTCGATAAATCAGTCACCGATTAAACTTTCAACAATATGTATGTCTCCGGTAGAACTTCCATATGTTCCTATTTTATTAGACGAAACTTTTACGAAAGCGTTATGGGACACTGGAGCGGAGAAGTCATTTATATCGGAAGAGACATACCAAAAATATTTTTTTTATAAGCAAGTAAAGAAATCGAGTACTCAGGTGATCACGGCGCAAGGAGCTAAATGTCGAAATATGGGAGTTGGGGAAGTAAATATTCGAATACGGGATTTTAAAATACCTTGGTTGTTCCATGTGTTAGCAGATTTGGAATACCCATGTATTCTTGGGATAGACTTCATAGGTGGATCAAAGATCATTTTGGACTTTGATCGGAAATCGTTAGCGATTCAAGATTCGCAGGTTGAAGATATTAAGGTAGATGACGGGAATTTGCGCGTTGATTTGTCAGAAACGAAGTTAAATGTTGTGCTAATGTTTTAGACTGTACATTAGTTGTAGAAAAAGAAAAGGAAGGCATGATTCACTTTTCAGCCAGGCTGCATAGTACGTTTGCTAATCATTTGATTGACCTTCAATCTTATGGTATGGTTATTATGAATATTAGTTCCCTCCCCATCTTTTATGCGTTTGCTTTTCGCTTAGGGAAATTGTAATAATTGAGTTTTGCGATATTTGGAAAAGAATTGATTGGTTTAACATTTCTGTAGGATAATTGAAAAGTGTCTGATTTGCGTCCTTTATTATAGTCTTGTACTTTTGAATCATTTTAGTTCAGTTTTATTGGATTTTTCTCAAATCATCAAAGAATTGAATAGTCCTTGAAAGAAGGTAAGTATATACTTTCTATAAATTAAAATATTCACTAGAATTCCAATTTGTATCGTACAGTAAAATAATTCTAGACAAATGATTGGGGTGACTGAGTCCCCCGCTCTACCATTAATGTTAGTATCGAGTACGCGCCTGCTCCCGATTCAAAACATTTGAAGTCTTCTCGCTTTAAAATGTTAAAAGTAACACAATTATTCTTCATCGGAATTTTATATTTAATATTAATTCTAAATGCTAATTGTGTGAGGTTTAAAATTACAGTTCTTTTTAAACAGTTATTTACAATTATAGCATTTATCTAAAAAAAAATTACATTTTTGTATACAAAGTCGTGCACACAGTTTTACTCTCCTTACAGTTCAGCTATTATATCAAGAATAATGTTTTTTATTTTAAAAAATGAACTCGTGCGAAGTGTCGGTGTTTCAGCCAGTATACGTTTGATGTATCAGTACTGAAGAAGGTATTTTATAAATAATTTCTTATTACTTAATTTGGCCGCGTAGCCGAGTATAGGCAGGTATCGGATCGTGGTTTGCCTTGTCACGAGCTCGAGCCCAGTACCACTAAAGACCCGCCGTGTAGGGCAGCGACGCACGTTAAATCTGTTGAGAGTTGAAACGTTTTCCGTTGTGTGGTAGTTGGGAGAGAGGGTGCCAGCTCAGGTGTCATCCACGTCACTTGACCATGGTTCAAAATTACGTGGTCCGTCGTCAAAAGCCTGTGCAGCTGAACAGTGCGACGTTAACATTCAATCAATCAATCTTATTACTAAATTAAGAACAAATTTAATAATTATTAGGGATTCCACGGGCTTTTTTTTCTTGTAGAGGAAAGTTTTTCAAAGGAAGGTTTAACATCAGAAATTAACACTTAAAGAGCTATTTTTCTATATTTAGCTGAGATCTATATTTTGTCTTCAAGGCATCCACTGCAGAAAATCCGGTTTGAAAAAGGTAGGATGTTGAAAAAATGGTAATAGTATACGAAGTGCTTTTTTGTTTTCAGTACAGATAATTCCTCATCCACCTCTACCCCAAATTCAAAGAGCGATTTATTACAAAATTGCCTTTAATTTTTCACTGGATGAAATCTATGAAGATTTCTTCGGAAGTTGAGAGCCCTCTTGGAGTATTCTAAATAGATCCCTAATCCTAACTTGCTACCAAGCTGTCCTCATTCTAGAAAATACTTTTAAAATTCTTTGCCAACATAGTTAAATAATTTCACATGTTTTAAAACAAATTTCACATGTTGTTCTACAGATTTGTAAGTTTTAACACATATCGAGCTGGGCTTTTTTTTCATCATTTACTTCAGTAGTGGTAAATCCAAAATTCTAAGTATTTTTGGAGAAGATCGCCTTGATTTAATTTTCGGAACCATGCTCGTTCGTCTATGTACTTGTTGATTCTTTATTATGGTCGAATGTTTGCTTATTGACTTTAAAAATGTATGTATGATATTGTTTTAATCTCCTGCCGTAAATATTTAATTACCGTGAATTAGAATTAACGTGGAAATTTAAAAAATGCGTACATTCAAGCTAGATTCGGTAGCTATAGGAGTATTGAGTCGACCAAAACTGACTGGAATTACGAGGAAAAGCATTTACATGTTTTGCGCAGACGTCCGATAGTTGCTCCAGACTCACGCAAACGTACCCTATAATGCCAGATGTGATGTATATGATAGAGAGCGACATTGACTAGACTATTTTTCTAATGACATTTGTACTTTGAGAAATGAATGCTGAAGGAAATAAATCTTTAATTAAATACATCATTTTGCGATCTGTTCCAATTTAAAAAATTAGAGAAAGAAAAATAACATAATTTAAGTAATATATATATATTTTAAGTAATTTTTCTTAAAATATATATATTACTTAAAAGTTACATATACAAAAAATTTAATATACTTATCGTATTAATTTGTACGGTTTATAATTAACCCTCCAAATGGACAGAACGGATTTTTCCGCCCTACTAGAGAGGCTTCGAAAATGGACTGCACGGATTTTTCTGCCTTCAAGTAACGTTTTCAAAAAAAGTGATTAGCCGCACTTTTCTGAAATCCTTTTCCCTTTTAAGGTTTAACATCTTGAAAGATAATGAGGGACGGAGGAAGCAACACAGCAGCAGTTTTATGGCTCGCAGGGAACCCCGTGTTTTGACCCCCAATCGTAAAAAAAAATCGGGGAGAAATTTCTTTACAACCCAAGAAGTGTTTCTTTCCTAGCTTGTATTTTAAAAGTTTCCAAAAGTCCCAACGCATAAGTAAAATATGTTACAATTCCATTTTGGTTTCATATTAATTTCAAACTGTAACAAGTTGGGGCGTGTCAGGCAATGTGCTATTTTATATAGTTAGACAAATTATATCTTTTTTTAAGTATATTCTTTGGCTTCATTTTTCTTATTCAAAGCTTTCAGTTTTGAAACATGATTATTTTATTATAAGATACCGAAAAAATTAATAAAACATCAAACTATTTAAAAATTTGGAACTTTTTCAATTTTCCAACCACTAAAAATGAATAAATTTAAACTTCATCAAATCATTTGAAACATTTTCTTACACTTTGATAAAAATAATAACGAAAAAAAAAACTAATTAAGATTTATTAGTTTTTTTTTTTAGATTTCAAAGCCTAAGTGTTCAGGGAAGTTTAAGTACAGTGCCTGGTTATATATTGTTAAAATACACCCGAATTATATTTGAATTTTAAGTGCTTGAACTTCAGTTTACATCAAAGACAACATGAATGAAGATTTTCACACATTCTTTTTATAACTGGAATGTTTGAATAAATGGTAATCAAAAACATACGGAAACATTTACAGTAGACATTTATATGCATATAAATAAACATAAAAATCAATTTTAAATTCGAGCTATTGAAAAACATTCGAATTATATATTGTTCAAAAATATCTATTTATACAAAATACCTCAACATTTATCTTTTTTAAAGGCTAACTGATTATGTAATTAAAATCTGGATATGTTTTGAAATCTCGACCTTATAAAGCTAGAAATTTTATGTTAGAAATTCCATTTGAAATTTCGAAAAAAAAATGCATCGTGCAGATAAAAATTATTTACCATAAGTTTTAGCAATTGTTTGAGTATAATAAATATTTCAAATTTTATTATATAGCTTCTTTGGTATCTTTTAATATATTTCGGCCGCGGTAGCCGAGTGGTATAGGTATCGGAACGTGTCTTGCTTTGTCACGAGTTCGAGCCCAGTACCACTAAAGACCCGCCGTGTACGGCAGCGATGCACGTTAAATCTGTCGAGAGCTGAAACGTCCTCCCGTTGGTGTGGTTTGGTAGTTAGGGAGAGGGGGTGCCAGCTCAGGTGTCGTCCACGTCACTTGACCATGGTTCAAAATTACGTGGTCCGTCGCCAAAAAGCCCTCGTGTAGCTGAACAGTGCGACGTTAATATTCAATCATTCATTTAATATATTTCGAAGATTTCATACAATTCAGTTGAAAACCGCATGCTAAGAGCAAAAATATACTAAAAAATTGATGAATATACAATTACAATAAATTCTTACATAGAGAAGCAAAACTGAGAAGCTAAAGCGTAGGAATAAAAAAATTTTAGTATATCTGAAGTAGTTTTCGAAATATTTATTTTTTAAAGTTTAGAAAATTTGTGTGCGTTATGTTATACTTGATATCAATTAAATGGTTAAAATAATGTGTGTGTGTGTGTGTGTTAATATTAGTCATGTAATCGTTTGATGACACATTCGCACTACTAAAAATTATCATGGTCATTGATGCTAATGTCAAGAATTTTATGTAATTTTTAAATTCAGACATTAAGATATTGATGTAAAAAATATAAAACGACCATCTAGAATACATAAAAATGCAGTCTGCTATAAAATGATCTTGACAAACAAAATCCGGCATTTTCACTTACTATGGCAGAGCCGGCTTAGTCAGGGCGATCTGGAAAAACAGAGAGAGAACCGCGGTTTGATGGATGCCGCTCTAGCTTTTAAAGCTCCCAGGAAAAAGTATATATATATATAAATTACAAATGCAAAAATAAATCTTGTAATTTTCCTAACATTTTATTACAACGAATTGTGGAATTGGCTTCCAAAACATTGTTGTGTTTGACAATATCTAAGGTAACCAACCCTACTTTAGATAGATTTGTACTACTTTTTCGTAACCGTATTCCTTTTTAACAAAATTCGTGCAGCCGAAATACACCTTTTGTACCCTTAAAAATTTATGGTAACTATAACGGTTAATTTTAATTTATGCAACTTGTGAAATGTTCATAATTAACCATTTCCCGTCTAAACAGTTTACATGAAAAAACAAGTTTGACTCCTTCATTCATTAGGGATTTTATATAAGATTCTAACATTAAATTTTATTTTCACCGAATAGGATTGAGTGAAAGTGTATAGTGCTTCCACACCACAGGTCTGGGGTTCTATTAACGGGCTGCGCAAGGTCGACTCTGCCTTTCATCCCCGCTACATTGGGTCGATAAATGAGTACCAAGCTTGCTTCGGGTCTTAAACACTGAAGGTCTGTCTTCAGACAGACCACCAAATCGGGACATCTGTTCATGCACCTCAGCGTCCAATGGTCACGTGTATTATGATGGGCACAGTAGTTCCTGGCCCTCATGGATTGTTGTGCCACTGAGTTTGAGTCTTAAGTTTGAGGATTACCACTTTGGGGATACCCCTTAGATAAACATGTATTTCCACTCATTTGCAATTAAACATTTTTCTTTCAATTACGTTTTATTTCAGAAGGAAGTTTGATTTTTCAAATGTATTTGCTTAATAACATGTATATTTTGTGTGTGTATTATATTAAAAATTTGATCAGTCCAAAATTACATGTTTTAAGCTCCTGTAAAAGCTTTAGGATTTTACAACTGATCTTACACAATCCATATACTTTTATAGTAGTATATTTAAAATGATAAGGACATTTTTACGACTGTGTGAGCTGTTATGCCTCGTTTATAAATATAAAAAATTGCATTCAGCTACAGTTTTAAAACGTACAGGAATAAGTGGAGCAACAGGATACTTACATATTATGAATATTTTTGACTGCAGTAAGATATATTTATATTTCAGTTTCTTTACCAATTTGAATAGAAGTTGTAAGCCATTTTGCGAATAGTTTGATATTGAGTATAAACCCATAGGCTGTTTAATATTGTAAAGTGTTTTACTTGATACCAGGACACATTAAAATAAGGCTCATTTGCAGTTATATGATCAGCTTCAGTGATATTTAAATTTTCAAAAAATAGTCTACACGTACGAAAACATTCTTTCACAACCGCACATCACATCTCTCTCTCTCTCTCTCTCTCTCTCTCTCATACTATATCTTCCCTACAGCAGGAAATATTTGTGTATACTGAAAAATTTAATGCAGGATACATTTCCAAGTGTTAAATTTGTTTTTAAAATTTGGTATGAATACATTGTGGAACTGTCGGTTAACTTCACTGAACAAAATTGTTTTAAGTGTACTGTTTTTGAAAGACAAGATTAATTAGGGAGAACTTTTCTCACAATAGAATTTGTAATGACTGAATTGTGTAAAAATGTAGTTATCGATGTGTGACATTTTTCTTTGTAATAAAAGAAACAGAAAGATAAGAAATTTAACTTGAGTAGAAAATGGTTAGAAGTACTGTCATGCGCATTTGAAGAAGTATATCCCCCATTAAAATTAAAAAATTGACTGAATGTGTGTTATGTCCATCACAAATACCGATGTAGAAAAGGAATTTTTATTTAATACAAGAATTTCGCAAAAGAGAACACTAGGAAGGAAAATTTAAATTTTTTCCGAAAAAATATTCAGTTAACATAAAAATATCTTTTATATAATTTTAATTAAAATAAATTAAAAGTATTGAATTCCTTTTTTATGCTATTTTAAATTAAAAATATAACTGAATAGAGAAAGATCGGTTTTATTTCATAAATATACTCATTGTATGTAATATTTATTGTGTTATTGTTTAAAAAATGAGATAGGCCTTTGCTCTTTTTACCTCATTACTTTTTAAAAAACAGGAAAGTGAGCGTTTTCTTACTCTCATATTCAAAAATGAATACAGGATGCTTTTTTTTCTGGTTCAAATCGCAATACCAAATATATATATATACACTCTGTCGCAAAATATATGCACCCAGAAGAAATTGAGCTACATTCACGAAATTTGGTATGCATGTAGTGTATATGAAAATAAACAAATGATTAAAAATTCAGAACAAAATATCATTTTATTAAGCGGTTACAGCTTGCAAAAGATTAAAAATCAGTAAGTAGTAAAGCCACCTCTGGCAGCTATACAAGCCGAAATTCGGCGTGGCATCGATTCAATTAGATCACTTATGCCCCCTGTCCAAAGATCCTGCCATAGTCTTTGCATCTGCGCAGTTAATTTTACTGTATCTCGGGACGGCTGCAGTTGCCTTCCCAGCGTCCCAGACATTCTCTATTGGCGAAAGATCTGGTGACCTGGCAGGCCATGGTAGGACGTCATATCCTTGAAGACATTGTTGGGAGAGTCGCGCAGTATGTGGACGAGCATTATCCTGTTGATAAATGGCACCTGGGTGACTTGATAGCATGGGTAGCACAATCGGCGTTAAAATATCGTCCACGTATCTGCGAGCTGTCAAAGTGCCTTGAAGGACCACTAAAGATGATCATTGTGTCCCAAGAAATTGCTCCCCACACTGTCACACCTTGTGAAATTGCTGTATGCCGCTCGACAATAAATGCCGGATCGGACCGCTGGCCGGTGCGCCTCCAGACACGTGTGCGGTGGTCATCAGCACTGAGACTGAATCGATTCATCACTGAAGATGACACTTCTCCAGTCTGTCACACTCCAAGTTGCCCGAGGTCGGCAAAAATCCAGTCGACACTGCCTATGATGTGGGGTCGTGCGGTAGCGTCTTAGCGGACGTCGGCTCCCCAAGCCAACTTCGGTCAGTCGTCTCTTTTGGTTTCTCTTGATGGCACCGGATGTCTGGAAGGAGGCGGCGTTGAATCGATGCTAGCGACGTTGTTGGTGCCGAAGTGGCCACTCTTCTGATTGCACGATCCTCGCGATCATTTGTGTTCCTGGGACGTCCTGACCCTCCGCGACGGTACACTCTACCTTCTGTGATCCACTGTTGCCAACACCGAGCAACTACCATATCGCTCCGACCGAGGTGGCGGCCGATACGTCTATTCGACCAACCTGCTTCTCTAAGACCTATTATACGGCCCCTATCAAAGTCCGTTAACTGCTCGTACTGCCGCCGGTTACGTCTTAGAGGCATCCTAAGTCTCAATATCGTCTATCAAAGTCATCAGATTCGTTTGATAGCCGTACGGCGCTCGTACTCATGCTTTTTTAACTCTCCCAGTTGCGCAACTAATATGCGCATAGCACACTTAGCCTTGTCTCATTGGCTTCGAAATTTTAATCATTTGCATATCTCTTACCAGACTACATTCTTGCCGAGTTTCGTGATTGTAGCTTGATTTCTTCCGGGTGCATATAGTGGCCGCGGTAGCCGAGTGGTATAGGTATCGGATCGTGGCTTGCCTGGTCACGAGTTCGATCCCAGTACCACTAAAGACCCGCCGTGTAGGGCAGCGATGCACGTTAAATCTGTTGAGAGCTGAAACGTCCTCCCGTTGGTGTGGTGTGGTAGTTAGGAGAGGGTGCCAGCTCAGGTGTCGTCCACGTCACTTGACCATGGTTCAAAATTACGTGGTCCGTCGCCAAAAGCCCTCGTGTAGCTGAACAGTGCGACGTTAATATTAAATCAATCAATCAATCCGGGTGCATATATTTTTTGCGACAGAGTGTATTTAATTTTTAAAAATGACAGAAAAATAATTTTTTGAAGAAAATATAATTATTTTTCAACTTCTAACATACTATTTATTTCATTTTTTCCTCTTTTTTTTTTACCTTTCATTTCGTTTTTAATTTTACTGTGACTGAACATGATATAGGAGAAAGAAACACCGTATCTTTTTCAAAGAGGATTGATCAAGAGAGGATATCTACGCTTTCAAGAAGATTGCCCAAGGCAACTAACAGCTAGCTGTAAACGATTGATCTCTTGGTTCTTACTTTTCAAAGCGACCGAACTGGGTCAAATTTTCCCGTTCGACCTCCCAAGTTCGAACATTTTTGGGAATCGCAAAATAGTTAAATTTCGGAATAACTTTTCCAGTTACAGGGTTAAGATCGTATTGTAACTTTAGTGTCTCTCCTCAAAGTGTTCAGTAAATAAAAGGGGAGACAAAAATTATGATTTAAAAAGCCAGTATTGAAGTTTGAGAAACACTGTTTTGATAATAATACGGTTGAAGAAGTATAATAGGAGGGAAAGTTAATTGTTCAATAATCAAAGATTTGGTACGTTCGTCACGAGATCAGTTAATAGAAGAACAAAAAACAGACCCAGAATTAGATCATATCATTATATATCTAGAAAACCCAGAATATAGCTCGGTTAATGCGACAATATGGGAGAATTGGTCTCGCGATTTTTAGGCTTGTTATTTTATGCCCGAAATATGCAACGTCATTAGGAGAAAAGTGAGTATACATTCCAAAATCTTTAAGGATTGAAATAATGAGATAATTTCACGACAAGCCATTAGCAGGTCATTTTGGACGTTTTAAAACTTATCATAAAAATAAGGGACGTTTGTTATTTTCCGTATATGAGAAAATTTATTGATCAATATGTCTCTACATGCCATATGTGCCAAATTAATAATGATAAAAACGCGTTACCAGCTGGTCGGTTAATACCAATTGTATTAAATTATCCAAATGAAATAGTTGCGTTAGATTTGTTAGGTCCGTAAACTGTGTATAAAAAGTAAGACGTAACCTATATATATTGGTAATTACGGATCATTTCAGCAAGTGGGCTGAAATCATACCTTTAAAAAAGCCTCTGCTCTGGGTTATAGCGGATAATTTTTTGATAATTATATATCGCGTTTTGGAGCTCCAATAAAATTAATTAGTGATAATGGTCCCCTATTTATTTCCGATATTTTTGAGAATTTAAGTGAAAGATTAGGCATAAGGCATGTGAAGACTGTGGTATATAGACCTCAAGCAAATAGAACAGAACGCGTAAATCTCGATCTGGTGCAATGATTGCAAATTATGTCAATGAGCAACATGACACATGGACCAATTCTTACGTGAGTTTGCTTATGCTATTCATACGGCTGTAAACGAAACAATGGGGAAAACCCCTGCGGAATTATTTTTAGGTAGAAAAATTGATTACGCCTTTTCAGAAATTAGTGATGGTATCAGACGGAACGGGATTTGCAGTAGAGATATTGAGAGATTGTTCGAGGAGGCTAGACGAAACACAAAAACTAAACATGAAAAAAATGGGAGAAACATTATAATAGACGTAGGCGTGATGTGCAAATTAAGGTGAATGATTGGGTTTTGGTAGCAACACATCCCTTTAAGTTCGGCAACAAGAAAAGTGGTAGCTAAGTCTAAATCAAAATTTGAAGGTCCTATAGAGCTGGGATGGCGAACCTTTGACACGCGTGTCATTGATGGCGCAACACAATATTTTGGGCACGCCAGCGATCAAAACGGTTTGCATTTTAGTTTAGAAAGTATATAATTACAAGAACCCCAAACTTGAAAAACTATTTCAAAGCTTAAGATGTACATGAGAAACCAGACAAAGAAATAGTTATTGAAGAATTTATTTTCCTAATTGATTCTTCAATCAAGGAATTTTCAGCGAGATTTTCTCAGATCAAAGAATTATCAGAAACGCTCAAGTTTATTATGTACCCTGATGACACATCATTTGATAAACTGAACTTGCCCCAATTTAATTGGTTGGAAATTGAAGAATTTTTTAAATGCAACTTAGCGATTTCTAGACTACTTTTTAATGTGGATTCAAAAACGGATTGAAACAAAGGAAAAAGTGGAATTGATTGAAACAGAAATATTAACAAGCAATATAAGTAAAAATACCAATAACGAAATTTTGGAAGCATTGCGTTCGATTCCAGACACGTTTAACTGTTTGAAGAAGTGGGCTCATGCTATTTTATCATATTTTCATCGACCTATGCCTACGAGTCATTGTTTTCAGAGATAAATAACATTAAAGACTCGTTTAGAAACCATTTGGCAGATGACTCCAACTCAGCGTGCATTCTGCTAAAAGTAACGCCTTTCCAATCCTAATAGAATTTATTTGTCATCTCGTCTGCAACAGCAGAAATCACACTGATGTTACTTTATATAATTTGAATTGCACGTTTAATTAAAACATTTTTCGCTATAAAATACAAAATGTATTTTTCAGTAGTAAATAAAGACTTTTTGTGTTGTTAGTATTTAGTTTTATTATTTTCCCAATAATCACAAGTCAAAAATTATTTGACGGCACGTGTATACCTCATTTAGCATTTCTTTGAAAATGGCACGTTGATCCATAAAGGGTCGCCACCCCTGGTATAGAGTATTAGATGTTAAGAATAACAACGTACTGATATGGAAAGCGGGAAAAAGGTTCACGATTAATGTAGATCAGGTTCGAATATATCGTCATAGGAAATGTGACGAGATTTGATCGATAGGAACTGGTAGTCGGATAACGGTAGTTTGCGCGATGAATCGAGTGGTTTTGACAAAGTACAACGGAGATCAAATGAGTCACGAGATGGTAAAAGAAAGAGTCAGAAGTAAAGCGTGAGTTGGAGGAAAAAGGGTTAAGTTTTAGAAATAATCAAGGTGAGAAACACAAAAATAAAAAACCAATAAGCGCGGACCACTTATCAGATCAATACCTAGTTCTTGGTCTGAGAAAGGTAGAATGATTAAAAAAAAAGCAAAAAATGAAAAGTTAGGATATAAAAGATCAAATGAATCTAAATCAGGAGGACCAGAAAGGAAGGTTCAAAGGGATCAGAGCATAGAGTGAATAAAGAAATTTGTCATCTAACAATTCTAATAGTGTTGCCAAGATTAAAAAGAAAACCGAAGGGAAGAGACGGTATGCCCACCACAAGCAGCTACAATCTGAGACCAAGAAAAGGGAAAAGAGAGGAATCCCGACTGACCATAGAGAGGAAGACACAACAAGGAGAATTAGTTTGATCCAGAAAAGGCAGAGAAAGGAACGATAGTCCATACATCGTGAAGAGCGAACAGGATCAGCAACAAGAGTGCCAGACGAGGAGGTGATCAACAACGGCAAGACCAGGAAAGGACAAGAACGTGGTACAAAGAAATCCTTTGTCACTGGGAAACTGGTCTTGGTAGGAAACGCCAACTACAAGATATAAGAACCAGGTTGTACATTCTTTTTATATTCTTTCGAACAAGTGGTCGGAAGATTTTTTTGCAATAAAGCAAGTCACGGTCGAATAATTAAAATTTAGAAGCCAAACAAAGTGGACACTAAAATAATTGTGTTTTTCAGGAAAGAAAAAAAGCTTTTGTCTTGTAAATTTTTTGTAATATTATGGAGAAAACAACTGTAAAAATGCATTTGTTTACATCTGTTATGACTTCGCTAAGATGCGACAATTCCTTTGGTTGTTTGTTTTGTTTATTGAAAATGTTTTATAACTGTGATAGTGTATATACAGAGTGTATTTTTCCAGGTATAGAAGTTTAAAGTTGGCATTACTTTCCAAGATGGCGACCGATTTAACAGCTGTCAGTGATTTATTCTCAGTTTGGTTTGGCAATTAATCATGAATAGACTCACGCCTGAACAACGCTTTCAAATTGTGCAATTTATTTCGAAAATAATGGTCGATTTTCATGAGCGAATTTTGCTTAGCGATGAAGCACCTTCTGGTTGAATGGCTACGTCAACAAACAAAACTGCAGCATTTGAGTGAAGCTAATCCACAAGTGTATGTCGAAACACCGTTACATCCAAAAAACTGACTGTTTGGTGCGCATGGGCTGGTGGAATCCTTCTTCAAAAAACGATGAAGGCCACAACGTTACAGTCAATGGTGATCGGTATAGAGCCATGATTACTAACTGTTTCATTCCTGAATTGAACAACCATGATGTCCAGGAGCTGTGGTTCCAACAAGACGGCGCAACATGTCACACAGCTCGTGCCACAATCCATTTATTGAAAGACACGTTTGGTGACCGCCTAATTTCACGTTTTGGACCTGTGAATTGGCCTCCCAAGATCTTGTGATTTAACACCGCTAGACTAGTTTCTGTGGTGATATGTAAAGTCATTGGTCTATGCGGATAATCCACAAACGCTTGACCATTTGAAGACAACATTCGCCGTGTTATTGCTGATATACGGCCACAAATGTTGAAAAAGTTATCGAATATTGACGTCCAGATTGGGCTACATCCGAGCCAGCCGTGGCAGTCCTATGCCAGAAATCATATTTAAAATTAATGCCACAAGATTATCTTTCGAATAAAAAAAGTCATGTCAATCGTGAATAATACATCGTTGTTTTATTGCAATTTAAAGTTCTATACCTCTCAAAAAAACACCCTTTTATATTTGTTGTTATATTGTTTTATATTAATGAACATCTGGTTTTGGGAAACGCGGCGTAGATAGTGATACCAACATAACATTTAACTATCGCCAAAAAGGATTTGAGGGGAAGTTTTTTGAAAGATTCAGATGAAAAATATGTATAGAAATTAGTTACAAATTTAAAAGTGATATGTACTGTATAAAAAAATTGTGAAATGTAATCATAATGTGTAAAACTTTGTTTTTTTTTTTTGCAAGTCACTTAAGAGATTTTTGTTTCAGGGTGACAGACTGTGAAGTCTATAGGAATTTAAGGAAAAGTTCATCTTTATACAAAGAAAAAGCTAGTGTTTCATGACGGATATGAGAAGCTGTGCAAAGAAGAAAATTGTTAGAATTTAAGTAAACATTTAGGTAGAATTCAGTTAGTTAAGAGACGTGTGGGCCTCGTTTTTTTACTACCATTTAAGTCATATATGGTTTTTCCTCGGCTCTGTTACCCAGATGGGACACATCTATTTATTCTGTACATGTGAGAATCTACCGTGAATTAAAATGCATGAATATGAATGTTAGTCTATTAATTGAGTAAAATTTATTGAAGCTGTGGAAAATTCAAATTAAGGAGAAATATAAAAAAATTAAACTTAAGATGAATAGTGAAAATTAAAATTTAAAATCTGGAAGCATTAGAAATTAACGGCTAGAATGAATATTTAAAGTTAAAATTTAAAGCTTGGAAAGTTAGAAGTAGAATAAAATTTAGGCACGTAATTTCTTAGGGCCATTAAGACCCTCGAATAAAAATCACGTTTTGTTTCTTGGAGGGGTTGTATAAGTAATAAGGTTGTATATTTAAAGTTAAAATTTAAAGCGTGGAAAGTTAGAAGTAGAATGAAATTTAGGCACGTAATTTCTAGGCCAATTAAGACCCTCGAATAAATCACGTTTTGTTTCTTGAGGGATTGTGACGTCTTACGCGTCTTTTCTTTAACAAGTCCTTTGGGTTCTTTGGGCCAGAATTAATGGCAACTCTTTTTTCCAACCAAGTCCAAGAAACGAGAAATGAAGAAGAGATACAAATAAATGAACTTTAAATATAGGATCTTAGAGTAAACGGATGGCAATGTAAAAGGAATGTTAGACAATTGATGTGTGCGTTGTGGCAGGTGATGATTATTGCAGTTAGTGTTTGAAGATTGATCAAGTTCTACGTTACGTGGAAATACGTATAGGTGTTCGAATAGAAATTAGTCTTCAAGCTGCATCCCATTGCAGATAAAGACAAGTAGCATTACGGAATAATATAAGGTAGATTGATTATTTAATATTAGAAAAACGAGGATTAGGCGGTTCGCTTATTGAGATTGGTCTAAATTAGATTGTCTTATAAATATATATATATATTGTGTGTTGCGTATTACGTCATCGTAGATTCTCTCATATTAATTATTATAACTACATTTGTTAAAAAAGTTTAATTTTAATATCTTAATAAAGTCATATTAAGATAATGTTTGATCCTAGTTCTGCGCTGATCCTACACCTCTAGTTCACGCTGATACTTCGAGAGATGTACTTCCAAGGGGAGGTACATCACAGATTATGCAAATAAAATTATGTAATGCTACATAAATTCAGCATGAGATTCTATAAAATATCAAGCAAAATGATTATCAAAATCAATATTCATGTGTAATGATGAATTTAGTATATATCAGGTGTTCTGTCACAGTCAATAACACTGTAGCAGAGTTGCTATCACTTTTTGTCTTGAAAAAAAAAACACTCACCACTGCTGAGAAAAAGTTGCTATCGCTTCTCACTTTTCTTCTTGAAAAAAAACCCACTGATCACATTGTAGCAGGGTTGCTCTCTGTCTCACTTCTCTCTTTTCTTCTTAAAAAAACACTCACCACACTGTAGCTGGATTGCAACCACGAATTTCGAAGAAATTAGCACTAGCACTAACACACTGTAGCAGGATTGCTTCCGCAAATTTTTGAAGAAATTATCACTAACACACTGTAGCAGGATTGCTATCACTTGTTTTTTTAAAAAAAAAAAAAAAACACCACGCAGTAGCAGGATTGCTACCACTTATATTTTGCAAAACACGCACACACACAATACTGTACAGCAGGGTTGCTACCACTTGTATATGAAAAATGCACACACACTATTGCAAAACTTTCAACAGGAAAGAGATTTTTCTTTTTTTTCTTCAGACAATTGAAGTCAGCATGATTCACTTTGTCCTCTTTCGATTTCCAGGGATCTATCTGGCTTGCGGCGCAATACCAGTACTTCTTCCGGGACAGTAAGATTTTACAGAGCCGGTTAAATTTTCATTTTCCTGCGGCGTTTCGTCACAGTGGCGGTTTCTGTTTTTTCTGAACGTTTGATTAAACATATAAATATATAAGTTAAAGAAATAGCATGGGGGAAAGCCTATATACACTCAGGAACATTGAAAATAGCGACCCAAGAAGGAAGCTAAGTAAATACAATAGCGAAACTTTGCAAATAAGTACAGTGTAATGCTTTGATATGCAAATGATCCAAGTTTTGTGCCAATACGCATGCTCATACACGCCGAGGTGGCGCTTACAATCAGGAAGATAATATAAGCTAGCTATATACGCTGCTATATAAGCCAGCGCAAATTCGAAGATTCATAAACTTGACGATTACCCGCCGATTGTAGGAAGACTTTGGTAAGCGAAACATGCCAGGTAAACGTGCTAGAAGACATTTCTCACAGTTAAGCGAGTTTGAGAGGCCTGGTCATCGGGACGAAAACTGCAGGCTGGTAGACGCGTCGTGTTGCTGACCAGGTGGATCGTTCGGAGTGTGCCGTTAGAAATTGTTGGGACCAGTGGACACGAGAAGGTACCCACGCGCGGAAAACCGGGTCTGGAGCGACCAGGAAGACAGTGGCGTAACGGAAAATAATTGGACCCCCTGCAAGGTCAGATCTTGGGTCCTGCCGTATATATATATATATACAAAAGAATTGCAAAACCATAACATAATGTACCTGTACACATCACGTAAAAATATTTAAATATTAAACTTATAACTGAATATAAAATCAACCTGTGTCTGAGTAAACAAAGTAAAATAACGTTCAACATTAGAGAGTATTTATAGTATTTAAAAAATGGGAAATTCAACAACAGTCGACTGATAACTTAAATAAAAACGATACACTAAGAAAAACACAAAACTCTGTAAAAAATAATATTTTGATTTCAGATCCTTATGATAGAAAAGGTATCACTTTACCAAAATTCTTCGTTTATGAAATCCCGGGAAGGATGAGTTGACCTTGTTCATCAAGTTCCCTGGCATTACTTCTACTAGCACTCGCACAAGATGATGAACTTGCGGATATTAAAAGTTACCCAATTTTGCAATATACTCCTTTTCCTTTCAAATTTTTCGTTTTGAGAACCACTCAGTTTTTTTTAACTGCACTCATTTTACGGCCGTGTTTCTTTTGTCTTATTAACAAAATAACAATATAAGAAACCCAGAATAATTAATTCCGTTTACAAAAACTGTTCGTATCTATAGTATTGTTCACTATTATTACATGAGAGAAAAGTGGAGATCAAAATGTTTTAACAGCGAAGGAAATCCCTATATTAGGGGTACATATTGAATATAAAAATATGTATGTTCGAAAACAATTTTTGAAACATTTCTCATTATGCTTTATTTCAGTGAATACTCATAAATCTACGAAAATTTCTTTGGGCATATGGGTTTCTAAATCATAAATCTAGACCATGTAATCATTTAAAATGCTCTCTAAGCGTTTCAAGCATCGCAATACTATTTTTCATGAAAAAAAGCATAACAGATGTACGTTATTTACGAGTTCGCTAAATGAAAATGAAATACATGGGGGAGTTTAAGACGCCAATAAGTTACTTTGCTACTCCATTAAAAAAATAACATGTCTTTTTTCCTCCCTACCGTTAACATGAAGTATACTGAGAAAAAAGTGATGAATTTTTTTTTCTTTCTAGCCATTTTATCCAATTTTCCGTTTGACTTTCTTTTTATCAGTTAATAATTTAGGTTTGATAGAAACCCACTAAAAGAAAAGTATCTCTTTCGTCGCGGGGATTACAGCAAATTAAAATGTTTTTGATTTGGTTATTGGATCTAAGAGGTATCACAAAAGCTATCGAAGAAGTTTGATTTTGAATGATGTTAGATCGCCAATTTGAAAATCGCTTTAAAGTGGATTTAAAAAAAATGTAAAGCTAATTTTGTGAAATTTTACGTTAATGGCCTCAGTCTAGCTTTTTTAAGCCCCTAGAAGCCTTTTGGAGCTTTTACCGCAGTGGGGTTGCGGGGGTGTATGTTACGCCACTACAGGAAGACCACGAGGAGAGAGGATTAGCGATCGTGCGACAAGCACCTTATGGACCCCACAGTGACTCGTTCAACGATACGAGCAGACGTAGGCGTAGCAATTGTTGCACAAACAATTTCAGACACTGCACGAAACTAAATCTTTAAATCCAACCCTTTCCGTGCACTCCCTTTAACACCCGAACATCGGGAACTGCGTCTACAGTGATAACAAAGCCGGATGAATGTGGAATGTCCGCAGATTGGCGGTTGTGTTTAGTGATGAATCCCGGTTTTGTTTGGGGGACAGATGATAACCGTGTGTACGGGTGTGGAGGCACCCTGGTGAGCGGTACAATTCTCCCCACACTGTTCTACGTCACACTGCCCGCACGAAAGCTGGTGTAATGGTCTGGGGCCATAGCCTATGATAGCCGGTCCACTTTAATTGTGATGCGTGGAACCTTAACGGGCCAACGTTACGTTGATGATATTCTTCGACCCCATGTAGGACCTTTTCTAAAATGATCTCCCAGAGCAATTTTCCAGCAAGATAATGCTCGTCCGCATACAGCAAGAGTTGCTCAAGACTTCCTACGTCATTTCAGAATTCGATGGCCGTCCCGCTCCCCCGATTTGTCCCCCCTGTGAGAGCACGCCGCCAACAGGATCGCTTAAAATGTGGCAAATGCCCTCGTGTCACTCTAATTGTTCATGATTTAGGGTTGGCTGTTCAGATTTGTGGGCCAATCTGCCTCAGGACAACATAAGGTGTCTAATCATTTCAATGCCGGACTGTGGCGGCATGTATTGCATCTGAGGTGGTCAATGCGCATTGAAGTTGCCCAGTATTTGTGTCGTTTTGCACACCCTGTATTCGTTTAATTGTCTTACATTTTTTGAGATCAGTGAATCTCTCATCTGTGTCATTATGTGTATTTAATTTCATTTCAATCCGATGTTTTTCTTCTTGGGTCGCTATTTTTAATGTTCCTGAGTATATATACCATGTACTGAAAAACATACAAAAAAACTGATCTGATAAAAATATTTTGATATTTCATTTTTAATTTTAACCTTTTTCATTCCAATAAAAAAAAATTTCAAACTTTAAAAAGTAGCGTAATGCAAAATTAAAAGTTTTGTTCCTCTTCAGTTTCGAACCTGAAACTACCGTTTTATAAAAAGCAGCGCTTAACAACAACGCTAGCTTTTCCTTCTGGGGAGAGCAGTAAAAATACCTTTAAAATAAAAAGAATATTTTTCAGTATCCCATTTCGTTATTCGTTAAAGTAAAAAAAAAAATTTCGGACTTCATTTTTAAGTTCATGCTTTCAAACTTCATATCGATAGCAAACAACGGTAATTTTAAACAAAAAAAACTTTTAAAAAAAGTAATGTTATATTTATCGCGAGGAAAAATTAAAAGAAACATTTTTTTAAACCGTACTTTTAAGATATTTTATCCAATCTCATACAGATTACATATAATATTAAATTTCTATACGCGGAAAAAAGTTTGGTAAAGATTATTTTTATTAATAAAGAAGTTATTAAGTATTGAAATAAAATTTTGAATATTTTTTGAAAAATCGTAAAAATCCAGTTTTTGACATTAAATTTTTTAAATGGCTGATTCTAAAAGAGAAAGCATGAACTTTTTTAATGTAAAATATTTTTTCACTAACGCGAAAGAAACTGCAATCGGAACAACTTAGAATTTTATATTAAAAAAAAAAAACCGATTTCGACCATTTTAAAAAAAAATCGTAAAGAATATAAAATATAATTATTTTGTAAAAATAAATTATATTATATCGTGTCAGAAATAATGATCTTTACGAATCTGTAATTATTTGTGAGTTTCATGAAAAATTAGATTGCGTTTTAAAAAACGGCTGAAAAAAGAGTTACGAATTTTCCCTGGCAGTGAGAAATGGTACTTATGATGGGTTTTAGGTTTTAATTACTATCTTTAACTAATTGGAATATCGGAACATAAATGGTCAAAACGGATTCCTCGGATCATTCCCGAAATTTTGGTACCTTCGGCGAGTTTCTGCGTCGTGCGGTTCGTGAAAAATTGGGCTACATTCATTCATTCATACATAGATACGTTTCTTTACCTTCAGTTTTAATAGTGTAGATATCCAGCCATTATTTTACCAGATATTTATCAATGTCTGAAGAATATAGGAGAAAAAAATCGAGTGAAAAAAATTAAAAAGTTACAGGCTAAGCTGATTGTGGGAGAGATTCTCAAAAAATGACTCGTCCTACCTGTCATGATTGCAACCCTCTTAGTAATCTGAAAATAATAATTCTTTATCTAAAAAATGCTGCTATCGTCCAAACTTTTTGAAAAGTCTAAAAAATTTTTTCGGCCAATAGCCGCTGTCAGAAATAAAAAAAATATTTGTTTAACAACGTTTTTTACTTATCAGAATTTTTAAATAATAAAAATTGAAATTTTAGTATATGTTTTAGTTTTGCGATAGAGTAATGTAAAGAGTAGCTGCCTCACACGCACATGAAATTTCAAGTAAATTTGTTCGGTAGAAGAACTCTCTCTCTCTCTCTCTCTCTCATGGTATCATGACAAGTCTCCAGAAAAGTAGTTTCGAGAAAAACGCGTTTAAAGTTTTGGTCAAGTTACATGCAGACTAAGTTTCATACAACAGTACTTTATACTTACATTTTTTTCAGTATGCGATTCCTGCTCCATACATTGGAGCCTTCCTCTACTTCAAAAAACATATTTTTTCCGTTCTTTCTGCAAAGAGCAGCCTCTGGCCTCATTTGAAGCGTTAAAAGCTCTCATTTTCTGAGTGCTCAATCCGGATATTGTCACGTTTAATGGCATGAATGCATAAGCTTCTGGACCTATTTTTTGTTCCCATAAGGGTCAACATTTTTAAAATGGAAAAGAAGCCTTCATTAAAAAATGCAAAGTGCTATAAAAGTAGCAATTTCTAATGTGTATTCCGGCATGTATATGTTTATGCAAAAGATCTATATTAATGAATTCAGACTTTCCGGTTATTGTATTTTTAAAATATATCGTCGGCCTAGTTATCAGAATGCGTAACTCTTTCTGAATTAACTTTACATTAGCAAGTAAAAACTGTTTATTTTTACTATGCGGGAATTTTTCTCTGCAATTATAAATTAGCGATATTTTTGTAGGACATATTAAGTAATCCAATGGATAGGCTTCAAAATACTCCACTAAGATGATACAAAGTCTTATTTCGATATTTTGTGGAGTAACGCATTCTGATAACCAGGCCGACGATATATAAAAAGTAGGAATGGTTTACGAGGGAATACGATCGCAGGCATACGAAAATCCCTATCGTCGATACGTTCCGACCGTGCCGGTTTATATGCCGCATCACTAAACTACTTTTTATCTCCGAAAATAATTATAATTTTGAAAACCTTCTAACGTAGGTATTCTTATGTTTAAGCTTTAAAAATATGAAGGAAAAAAAAATTCGATTTTTTCAAATTTCTGACTAGAATACCCCCCTTCAAAGTCAGAAATGTAAAAGCTAAAATAAACAATTTTGTCTTTCAATGTTGTCACTGCTATCTTATATTGGTCTGCATCACTTGTACAAAAATCACTGTGAAATCATTTCCATCATCGGAGACTTTCTTTGTAATATATTTTAGTCAGCAAAAAGTGTTGGATTTTTCCAAATTACATTCTTAAAAGCTTTTTTTTTTCTGGTAATGTAATCAGTAATTTGCATTTTTAGATTCTGTTAATTTCTTTCGTAGTTCATGTGATAATTTATAAGTTCTCTCAACATTGGAGTCATTAACAAGAAAATGATTTTCCTAATTTATTGTAAAAATTTAAGACTTCTAATGAATTTAGCAGTGGAAGGAGCTTTATTTTATTTTCAAATCATTATCATCTTCTGATCTTATGACATCAGACACTTAAGACGCACATCCACAAGCAATTCAACAAGGCGTCACTTACATCGCTTGAATATTTGTATTATTATTAATCATGCCAATTTTAGGTACAAAAGTAATGGCTTAATTTGATATTGTTGATCTTTGTATGGTACAACAACTTTTAAAAATCTTCACCCTAACCTTCCAATAGGTATTTAAAGTTGTTCATATTATATCAGCGGAAGTAGATGTAAAAACATAAATTAGTCAAGATAAAGTGTTGTGTGTATCTTTTCCTGTAAGGGACTTATTTTAATTTATAGTAACTCTGTAATATGTATTTCTTAAAATGCTCTTCATTTACTGTAAATGCTTGGTTTATTATCAAACATTTATAGAAAGTAAGAGTTTTTTTTCCTTTTTGTAAACCTGTTATTCCATTAAAAAGTAATTGTTAAACCATTTTATAAAAATAGATTTGTCACTCATTTTCAAGTTTACCATCCAGCGAGTTCACAAATTGTCGTAAACTTTCCTCTTTAAAGCGTATTAATATGACAACATTAATTGGCAAACCTGGGTCTTTTGTAGATGGTTGTGGTTTCCTTTATTATTATCTTTTCAAACAATTTTCCTGTATTTGCATATACATTTAATTGGCTTAAGAGATAGATATTTGCTTTTTGTATTACATTTGGCCCTCAGTAAACAAAGTTTATTGACACAATCGAGTGAAAATGGGGTGGTTCTAAAAAATTAAAGTAAAAGTCCTATTCATTGATAAAAATACTGCAATGGGAAAGTACTCTTCCAAATGATTTCCCTCAGCATTTATTTATTTGCATATATGAGTTCGGAAGTATGATTATGAATGAACTTAGGAGATACTCAAACCCCCAATACTACAGAGTATTGACTAAAACACACATTTCTATTATTATATAATATTCTTTAAAGTTAATAAACAGCATTTGGAATGACTTTTATATGCAGAGTGGTGAAGTCAGTTTAAATTAACAGTGTAGGCATGGAAATGCTGGAATAAAACACTTATGATAGTATGGGTAGGGGAATTTTTAAAGGAGCTTACAAGTTTAATTTTTCGTTATATTTTGACAATGGTTGTTCTTACACTGAGCAGCAAACTAAAAACATATATCTTTATTCGTAAGTTTTTAAGGAATGGATGTTGTTTTGTGTAAAATTTTTATTTTAGTATTATAAAAATTATTAAATTGTACATGATTGTCCTGATCACAACCGCTACCTGACCCCTTAAGAGCCATTTATATGCATATATATATATATATATATATATATATATAAATGGCTCTTTGTAGTAGCGCACATAGGAATTTTCTTCAAGGAGAGAGGAGGGAGAGAGAGGGAGTCCAGGGTTGAAAGTCCACCATTCTCGTATCATACTTCAATACGCCGCCCAACATATTTTTTTGATTTTGTAGATTGTCGAGAACAAAAAAACAGTAAAAAATAATTTATTGAATAAATAATTAGCATTTATTATTAAAATTAATTATTAATAACCAATATTTAATTCAATTTTATGTTCTATATACATAGAATTATAATCAATCGTAAAAAAAAAATCAAGCGCTATGGAAGATCTGGACACAAGGGGAATGCAATGTATTTCAACAAAACAAGAAACAGTAAATTGGCTGCCAAAGACAAGACTGCTATCACTAAAGCAGAACTTTAAAAAGAATAGCAATCACACACTGAGAGAAAACCAATATAATGGAACAATATCACTATCTCAAAGCACACATACAGACAAGACAAGTGAATGAAGAATATAAAACCAGATGTTCCCAAACTTTTTTTTGTCTCATAGACCACTTGCCCTGTTTATCGGTTTTGGGTAGACCCCTGCATACTTAATATTAAATTTTTGCCAATTTATCAATTTAAATGTCCTTTTGACAGCTGGTGTACTACTATACTGACTTTAAAATAATTAAGTTTCTAACTGTAGTGAAGTATAGTGTTTAAAATTTAAGAAAAGCGCATGTTAATTAATTTTAAAAAATTAATTAATACATAAAATAAGTGTTACATAAAATAACTGAACAACAAACAAATACTTTTTCTGGTGCTTTAATAACAAATTTTCAACATTTTTAATACCAATCTAGTCAAGTTTAAACCTAAATCT